>PNEQ01036314.1:53339-82451 GCA_003012365.1 Medauroidea extradentata | reverse complement strand
TTCAAGGCTATGTTGACACAAAACATTTTCGCGATATACCATCATCTCTATACATTATGTATAGCAGTGAGACAATGGGTGGTATAAATAAAAGGAAGCAGTTGCTCGTGAGCAGATACTCATGAGTAGAGATGATGGTTTATCGCGGGGAAAACTTGACTATTGGCTAGGCTTCAACGTACGTTCAGCTTATCAAAAGGTTACTGGCTTTTCCTTGTACGCGAAGCTACTGCCCTATTTGACTAAGCCAATAAGAATACCGCTATTTTAATATTTGATGCACGTTATTGGTCTATAGACAGCTACGTTGTGTCAGTGTTTTCAAGGCTATGTTGGCACAAAACATTTTCGCGATATACCATCATCTCTACTCATGAGCAGTTTGAGAAAGAAGCAGTTTCTTAGCAGTTTGGTATCAATAAACATTTCCCCTCCACGTACAGCCACTGCTCCGAGACCTCGTTCAGTTGATTCATTACGTCACCACTTCTATGACGTTACTGCGCAGAGCAGTAGAGGAACATAGCACACGCATCCGTCAGCTGGCGTAGCAGTGGTTAACATCAGTATACCTGGTACTAAGGTTGAAGAAAGTAGCGAATTTTACAAACGCTTTGTTGAATTATTAAAGGTAAACACATATATTCTTCACAAAGCACAACTGCCTGAGCGTAAAAGTAAAAAGAAAATTGCCGTAGCAAATGTAGGGCGTCAACTAGAAGAAGAATTTAAAATTACACTGAACGATCAACAATGTTCCAGATTAGCAACAGCAAAACGAAAGTGAAGCAAAAATCAGACGTAAAACGACTGGTAACAAACCAATTAGCTAAAAGATTTGGGAACAAGATTTCCTCAAACTCCTACAGGCGATGTTAAACCCACCTGTATGACGAAAGGCAGGTAGGTAAGAATAATTAAAATATTCAGTACGTGTAGCCTATTTTATTCACACGCAACAAGTTGAAGACGAAGAAACAGCTGGGCTCTCAAATATCGAACTACAAAGACTAGTGGCACGACAACAGTTAGCAGTGTTAAAACACAAATAACAGAGAAATAAACTTAAAGATGAAGAAGATAAGCTGAAAACATAAGTGCAAAGCTAACAAAAGAAAATCTGCAATAGGAGAGAAAGAAGAAGGAAGGGAAAAATGTACATGCACAACCTGTCCACATGAATCTCTAGTTAGTCTGTTATCTCTTGCAATGCATGTATATATTTATTTAGATAATATTAAATATATAATCTGTCTTCATGCATTTTTATATGTATATGCATGAAGATGATAATGCACTTTGCAAACACATCATAATTTTTGTACTTTCAATCAGGGCCATAGCCAGGAAGGTTTAAGGGATTCCTAACTGTGCAAACTAAAAATAAATGAGAAGTGTCATCTAAACGTTGGAATAATAACAATAATAATAACAATAGTATATACGGTGTTTAGATTTAAAGAACTGCTAAAATAGCATTATTTTGTACCTTGTAATCCACTTTTTACCCCGGGGAGTATCGCCGTGCCTCTTACCTCTTTTGAAGGAGCGGTAGGTGTTCCTTCTGAGTATTGCCTCCCTCTCCCCAATGCATAGTCCCGGCAACGATACTGCTTTCAATGAATGGATAGTGAGTTCCTTATTCATACTAACTGTCAGTATCAATGGAAATTAAAACAAAACATAATTATATATGTAATGTACGATGTGGAGATTAATAAACAGTCTTCTGTATAAAACGACATACGTTTGGGAAAAAGAGTACCAGGTACGGCTGCATGACCCTATTTTTCTTAACTGCTGATCAATATAAACAAACGACCTCCCATATTTTTCTTAATATATGAACAATCAGGCTGTGAGAACGTTTGAACCGAGAATTCGTACGTGCGTGACACTTCCTGCTTAACTGTATTTTCGTTGGAGGGGAAAATAGGCACAGCAGGCAAACTGCTCGTCATAAACTAGCTCCTATATCTAAAAAACTGTTACCTTTATTATAGCTTACCAATAATCATGAGACCGTACTCTAAAGTGTGCAAATTGAACACTTTATCAAATCGTACTAGTAATACGTACTTAAATTGTGTTACTTATTATACTATAAAATATATTTACTTAAGAAGGTGTTAACTTAATTCTGCCATCCATGTATGATCCATGTAAACGCATCTCTTCTTCGCTGACTTCTCTCCCTCACTCACACTACTGTATTCTGCACCACCTACCTCAGATTCAACAACAATATGTGGTTCACGAATTTTGTAGTCTTCTTCCTGAATATATTTTGCAGTATTATGTATTCTGCACCACCTACCTCAGATTCAACTACAATCTGTGGTTCACGAATTTTGTAGTCTTCTTCCTGAATACATTTTGCAGTATTATGGAACGTTATGCAACAAACTATCACCGAAGGTACTGTAGCTAAACGTATATTACTTTGTACAATAGGAAATCTCTTCTTAACCTGACCAAAATACCGTTTCATAATTATCCGCTTCTTTGTAAATTATTTGTTGCACACTGTCTGTGCTGGAGTCGTTTGGATCTGATGCGACGTCATTAACCATGGTGCAATCGCATATTACGCGTCGCTAAGTAATAGAGCATTGACCGTCATTATTTTACAAACACAACAATTCCACCATATGCGGGAGTCGTGCACAAAACCAGGCCAACTGACGTCAACGCTAGTAAATGTTTGTTTTTGTTACCAGTAGCGTGTACATTGATGCCAGCAAGACCTTTTCTGTTGATCTATTCGTCTCCATATAGGCTACATATGGTTTCCTCATCAGTACGTTGTGCAATCCGCAGCACCGACTGCTTCGGGGAATGTATATGTTTCTGACCAATCAGTGTGAGCATAATGAAGAGCGGTGGCCGTTTGAGAAAATTGAACCCAGTCTTGACCTTTTTAATTTATTGCTTATACAACTTCCTAGATTGTGTTTGATACTGTAGTCTGGGTAACACCATCATCTTCTGCAACTCCAACTTCAAAGCCAGGATCTCTTACACATCTTAAGAACAGTTTTATCTTGTCAACATTGCTTAATGTTCCACCTCGTGTTCATGTTGATTCAGGTATAAAATGTTGTGAAAAGTATTGTACATTTTCCTTTTTAAACATGTACAGTTCTACATAACTGTGTATATCTGTGTATCGACGTTTAATACTTCTTTTTTCGTTCCGGAACTACTATCATATACTCGGCCATCACGCTTCTCTGAACCACACTTGAGTAAAGTTGAGATACCTAACAAGGTGTCTCACAAAAACATAATCAGCTGCTCGCTAGGGTGATCAGTTGCTTTGTTTTACTTATAACAAACCGTGAGCAGTTTCTCCGCATTCAAGGTCATCAACCAGTTTCTCGCAAGAAGGTTGAGCAAATGCCTTATTATTTATACGAATCCGAGCAGTTGTTTTGATATCACAGGTTTTGAGCAATTGCTTACTTTTTTTATACCATCCATTGTGGTGTATTTTGGCAGTGCACAAGCTGTAGCATTAATGTCAATACTAACAATCATGGGACTCAGAATGTGTATTGTGATTAACAATGTGTTATTATTTGGTTTCATGCACAACGTTACACAACTCGGATATAATATTATTTTCTTTGCACACAAAAACTTACTATTTTCCTAGTTATTAAATAAAGCGTATTTCCTGCCTGAACTTCTGGCGCCATTTGTTGACAGATAGTTGTGAACTTTTCACGCTCTTGTTACTTCGGTTGTTCTAGAGAAAACAAAATTTAAATAAATACAACTAAAATACACATTTAATATTATGGAATTAATACATTAACTTCCTGGTAAGCAAAATAACTTCAGAAAATTTTAAAAAAAAAACTAATAAAATTAAATAGTATTATGTTGTATTTAGAAAATTTCTATATTTTCACATTTCCATTGCTTCTTATTTTGTGTCATTTTGTAAATGTGGTATTCCTGAGTTTTTAGTTAGTTATAGTAACACAAGGTTACACTATAAACAAGAAAATAGACCTAATTAAAAAGTAAATTTTGATTTAGATCAGTGATAAACCCACTAAAACAAGCGTGTAATAATTTCCTATGTTTGCACGGTTTGTGTTTTAAAAAATTAGATGATAGTAAATAATATTAGTTGGGCAAAGTAATTTTATAAGCAAAATTAAACTGTCGTTGACATGTATCTTGAAGTTGTAACATCTTAGCTGTCAAGAGGATTCACATTAATTAGTTTCTACTAAGAAAGAACTCTAGTTTCCTTGTGTGGTGAATAAACTAAGCCTTGAAATAATATTTTGAGTTTGATTCCTCGTTGTTAATATAATTATGACAAAAAGGACATAACAATTAATCAAAGTAAACGACAAAATTTTAAAACTGGTATACAATCTCCTTATCTGGACTAGTATCAAGCAGAACGGGAATGTAAGGTTGGTGGAAAAGTTGGATCCCGAGCAGAATCACGAAGTAGATTGTCACATGTGAGAATACATTAGTGACTCCCGAATTGTATAGTGATGACGGACACTGCGCTATGGTTGTCCCCTATGGTTTTCGCCCCAACCCTTCTCGCTTCCCGAACTACCGTATCTTAAAATAGGGAATTTTTGAAATACATCAAACATGTTTGTAAACGTACGAAATTCGCCAATTTCATGGTCGAATGTCAGTCCGTAGCAATTAACAAAAAAGTAAACACTCGTGCGCCATTTTTTCCTTTCAAATGCGGTACATTTTTCAAACATTTGAGAGTGAGTGTATGGCACATTTTCGAAGAGCAAAATGTAACTAAGCGTATATGTATATTCTAAATATTCTTATGTGTAACAATAAACCATTAATCATATTAAGCCAATTTAGAAGGTACAGTAGCTTAAGTGATTACAATACTTCGAAAGATATTTGTCGTGATTATTTAACTTATAAATTTCTTTCAGTACTACAAATATGTACGTTGAGTAAATGGCTGCAGTGGTTGAGGGGTCAGACATCTTGCCTCTCACCTAGGCGATTCGGGTTCAATACCCGGCGGGTACAGTCCCTGATTTTTCGCATGTAAGAAACTTGGCGGACATTGCCGTGAGACCAAACTTCACCCTGGCCCTCTCACACACAATGTGACATTACCTGAAGGCGGGAACACGTGGTTGATGTTTTCAATCATACTCATTAAGTGTTCATTTCACGAATGGGAATGCAGGCTAAAAGCTCTACTTGACGTTTATTTACTGTGTGTAAAACATGTAAGCCGAAGCTAGAATGAGAGCATGAAAATCTAAAAACATCAGTAAGTTGTCTTAGGCTTCAGTTTTTCATGCAAACACTACCCTTAAGTGCATCGACGTCAGTCAAAACTCGAATTTTGTAAGCATAATATAGCAGGAAATGATATTTTCTGTAATTAACTTTCACGGATTCAGTTGTGGTGCATTCGCAACTTTGAGCAAACATAAGGCTGTCGGGACAATATTTGAAAATTGTAAGCCCAAAAAGACAAGGTTTCCATTGCCGTAAGGGGAAATATATATAAACTAATTTTTAGTTTAAAGTGATAAATAAGAAAGTCTATACTATAGTTTATAACACAGCAGTGCTAGTACAGCTGCCCTGCAACGATGTCACGCGCCCCTCTCCGCAGTTTAATTACTTGAAACAGACCAGACGGTCCCCCCTTCCCTTACCATCTCCTCTACTGTTCTTCATTCGAAATGTACACTCTGCAAATAAAGAATCTGCCGTTAATGTTTCGGAGAAGCAACGAAAAAAATTACGTATTTTCGTAATCACTATTTCATGAATTAAATTGCAGGTGAATTCATATTGATCACATTAACACATGCATGTCGAAACATGACACTTTCAATTACGAGTTTTAACGTCTACCATGCATTGATATTAGAAAATATTGCAAATTCTACTGTTTACACTTTGGTAGTTTTCAACGAGGAATATGTAAAGTTCAGCTCTTGGCCAATTGGTCATTCGGGACCCGTGTCGAATGCCAAGGCAGTACAATTTATTACGCTCCTGTTTACGACTCAGAAGTCATCATTAAAATCCAAACTTCATTATTTAATTTTTCCGCTTCCCTTCACACTGAAATAGTGTGACGAAGTATCGGACAGATTTTGTTATGTTTCTGTCGCCCTTGATGTACGGTATGATTAAAATGTCAGTAACCATAATTAATAATCTATACCTCAATTTGTAACAGGGTGTCACTAATTGAGTTAACTAGCATAGCTTTATGTGGAAATTGTTTTCAGCTCTACACCAAGCAAAGTGGCGCACAGGTAAGAATCTGAACTTGGATTAAATGTGACCCAGGTTCGAATCCTGTTCTGACTATCCTTGTTGCTTCTTTCCATGTCCTGTGTGCCTGGATCTACTGATTTAATTCCTAATGACGTCCCGTTTGTTGTTCAGATCTATTTCATTGTTTCATAGAGAGGAAACATATTCACTTGGCGGAGTACTTGCCTGTTCTACTAGGAAAAGATGTCCTGCCTGCGTGTATTCATTCGTTTGTCGCTACCCAATTCAGTCGCCAGGGTTTTGGTAAAATACTGAACGACAGAATATTCATAATTTTTTCGTTTCCCTTCACAGCAGGTAGTCATTGCGAGTAGTTTCAAGACATGCAGCAAAAGGAGCACTTCTTACACCAAATTTACAATTATTTTCGTACTTCAAGATTTTTTTTAGAAAACTATTTAAGTTTGATTGTTGAGACCAACAGGTTGTTAAAATTTTTTTTAGTATCTAAGGTTTGCGTGTTTTTTTTTTTTTAATTTGTGAGGGTAAAAATTTTGAACAAAACAGCAAATCATAATTGTTTTAGTTAAAATGCAGTTTACGATGACAAATAATAATTTTATGAAGTTTCAACTACGTAGTTCTAATTATAATTATAACAGCCCTAAACGAAGATTTATTTTCTCATGCGAACTAAATTCGGTTGCGAAATTTTAATTAGGAAATAATAATTCATGATGGAACTGCTATTGAAACTAACTATTTTAAAAACAATTGTTAAATATTTTACAAAACATTTATATAATATAGCTTCAGTACGCAAATGACATTTTTCAAGCTTTGATGCAAGGGTTATATTTTTATTTAAAACTTGAATTTTTTTTATAATCGGAGAATTACTTCTCACAGTATAACTTTAGGAACCTGACGTATTTTTTCGTGTACTGCTGGTTGCGGAGTATCAGGGTGAACGAGAGATTTCTGAGCAGCGCTTAACATCGGGGTCTTTAGCGCTAGTGAGGGGTGGCATGATGCGTGTATGGAGCAGCGTCGGAATTAATGGGTGGGGGAAACGGGAGATCCCCGAGAAAACCCGCCGACCAGCGGCATCGTCAGGCGCGATTCCTACATGCGAAAATCCGGGAATCGACCCCGCCGGGAATCTAACCCGGATCGCCTTGGTGGGAGGCAATACATGCTGAGTACTAGGTATTCCAGCTACGACTCAATCTTAACCACAAAAGTGGAAAAAACTTTCCGAGGTTCAGAAAGCATATTTGTGTAATGTTTGATAGCAAGTTAAGAACCTGCTCTCTAATATTGCTAAATATCTCAGCAGCAGTTAATAAGTACTATAGTGATTCCAACCTCCTTCGTCGATTCTTTTGCCACTCTTCATATTAGTGCACCTACTTACTCTATACCTCATCCTGGCTTGTAACCCTAAAAAACACCACCTTGGTTTCCAAGTCGTGTCATTTTGTACCTATGAGTAATAATTTATGTTTACATAACTACCTCAATTAAAAATTGTGATGTGGTAATGCCATTTTTTTAGAATGACTACATCTGTTTTACTATCTGTAAACAATGAATTATTTTCTGTTTTTGGAAAGCTTACCCACACTTTGGAATGTATGCTAAAAACGTTTCCTGTATCTGATGGCCTACAAATCCCAAAAAATCTGGAATTTTTGAAAACCGTTACTTAATTAAAGCAGAGTAATTCGGCCTCAGAATCATACTTATACTAGCAAAGAGGCAGCTGTGGTACTGAGGTTGAAATAGAGGGCACTATCCTTGAAGGTTTGGCTCTTCAAGAGAGATACGCTTAGTCTTATTGGGAAAACCGATTACATTACTGGAACTAGGCCGAATGCATAGTTACTCACAAACAAGTAGGTGTGCAGACAAAATGCAAGAATATTAGTCCTTCCAAAACACTAAAAGTTGTTATCGACAACATAAAACTCTTGGAAAAGATAATTCACATACTATGTTTGAAGTAAATGCAAATCAAATCGAACACAAAGACAAACACATTAGAGATAAAAATATTTTTTAAATCTCGGTTAAAACTTCAGAGCATAATTTTAATAAACCACTGTATAATAGTTGTAAATAGATTTTCAATGTTCTCCTAATTGATGGTACAAAAACACACCTAAGTAAAAAGAAACAGTGACTGTCCATTCTATATTTTCCATTTAACGAAACGCCTAGTAGGCCTATAATGCTCTTTCTTAATACACGATATTGATCTCTCTCGGTGATTCCAGTATCCTATTGGTCCTCTTAAGAGTAACAATTAAATCTGAAAAATTTTAGGTGCCTGTAAATTTTCTCATTATCTTAAGGGATCACGGAACTACTACTCCTAACACTTAAGTTATTTTAAGGAATTTTGTTGTTGAAGTGCTAGTTGATTCTGGTCAACTCGCACTTTAATAATTTTATCTAGGCGTTTTCAAAAACTGAATAAACTAAAATAGTTCAATAGTTGTGCGCACACGAACTGATAAATAAATAACCGGTGTTAGTGGAGTATTTACGTACACAGGAACAGTTCAGTGGCTCTGTCCGCATAGAATTGGCTACAGGATCAGAAGTGTTAGATACAGAGAAACTCGTAATATAAGTTGAAAGATTACCAGGTATGACAAGCGCATACCTGAATATAGTGATATAAATGCAAAGGAGAAGTTTTGCATGTAAGTGTGTGAACAAGTTGTTCCGAACTGGGGCCGAATGGAGAAGGAAGAAAGACGAGAGAAAGGTGAGAATATGTCTCTGTAATAACAATTAAGTAAGTACGTGCATGTGATATAATGCAAATTGACACTGTTCTGTATTTTTGTACATAAAAACAATATAATATGTTAAAACAGTAACGCTGTAAAAAACGCGTATATAATGTAGTTTCAGTTCATGTAACGTCGAACTTACATGCTATCATACATTACATGGCACAAAAGTACATCGATAACTATTTCATATCTTGTCGTATTGCCACGATACACACTCCTGTGCTGACGTTCAGTATCGTGAAAAATAATCTCGAACAGATATTCCTGTTGCATTTCTTGGTGTTCCAACATGTTCGATAGTAAAAACAATGCATTCATGTAGTGTCTTCGTATCGTATCCCATCTCTCTTCCAAACGAAATTGTGTAGGACCCAACATGCTTTCACAATGTTATCATAAAACTCAGGGTGAACGTCAATGGAACCGTATGAATATTCGCCATTTACTGTACGTATTGTAGTTCAAATGCACACAGTACCATCCTTCTGGCTCGAGTCAATATGTAAATAAATACACGATTATAAGTATCTAAACGTCGGCGAGTACATGGCGTAAAACTTTTTCAGATAAGCTAATTTTTACTGAAATTATACACACGTGTAGTGTATGTAGGAATGAGAATTGTCAGTTGTGACACTCTCTCTTTTTTTATATATATTTTTTGTTGTTTCGTAACAATAATATAACATGACTTAAGTAACCAATTTTATGTTTTAAAAAGGAGAAAAGAAGGGTGGGGAAGTTGTTTGTAATCGTCGAGGGGATGTCGACATTTGAAATTGACATTTGAAATAGTGAAATTAACTTTAAATTGAGTTTAATTGTTATGGTTTAGTTTAAGTACACCACCTGATTTAGTAAACAATTTTTAGGTACCGTCAAGCAATGTGACTTTTGACACAGCATGAGTGACTTTGTGCAACTCAAAATAATTTATTTTTTGATTGTATGATTCGAAAGTAAGTAACTCTAATTGAGTATTATAAACTATATATTTAAACCATCCGTTTAATTATCGTCTCCTACAGTCACGAATGGCATATGTAGTCAATTTTCTTCGTTGGGTATTGGCCTAGGATTTGGGATGTGTATCTGATTCGTTTACATTTTCTTGTTGAAATTTGTTGGTTTGAAGATGTTAGAGTCACTAGATGTTCCATGTGAGTCTACATCAATACTTACGAAACAGTAATCTGCATCAACGAAAGCCACGAGGACATAGTTGAAAAGAATGATTTGTAATTAAATAACGTAGAACCTGTTAGATCTGGTTTACTTCGACTTATATGTTTACCATCTTCAGCGCATAGGCCATTTTGATAGTTGGTTCGTTCGTAAGTGTTCTGCGAGTTGTATCCCATCTTCTTCTCTTTACTCAGTCATGAACACGGGTTGAAGAAACGTCCGCATAGCTTCACACGTTCTCCGCACAATTTCTCTGACAGTTGTAAGGCCAAGCAGAAATTCATAATGTAGAGATTCGAAGCTGTTCTCCGTTGCCAAGTGTCCGGAAAATAGGAACACAATGGGTAGGGGTACCAGAACCATCACATTCCATTAGGCTACAACAGGGCATAACACTTACCCATAATAATGTATCATGCCTACCAACATATGAAAATTAATTTTTGCATTTACGTTGAAAACGTAATCTTCAAGGTCTTGTGAATACTACTTTGGAGAAATAAACTGTGTTGGTATTCTATGCAATATTGTTGTAGAAGATTCTGCATGAGTGTTGGAACATACTGTTTCACAATACTCTGAAGGGAGTAGCCAGGATTTAATTATATGTATGAAGAAGGGGAGTAATTGGGGTATTAGAACCCCTCCTCCCCTTTCACTGAAATTTAAAATTTAAAAATATTAACATTTCTACCAGCGTACATTGAATATTTTGATATGAAAACTGTTTGAATAGCACAATGTTGCGCCTTGAAATCCACATTTTCCCCTTCAAAATTGCTTTCTGGATCCGCCCCAGATACTGTGAAGACACTTATTAAGGCATGAATACGAAATACAAACCGAAACGTATGTAATGCAGGTACGCATAACGAGCGACCTGGTTTTGTTACATTTGTGCAATATTAAATTAAGATTTAATGTTTACAATTATAATGCAATTTCACTAACATTTCACACTATTAAGACAAAGCTAAGATCGCCAGACGTGCATTCCTGTACTATTTACATTTTGGTTTTAATTTCCCATTTATCTGTATTCCCGTTAATATGGTTTGCTCCTGTACTGTTGACTAACCACAAACCTAAAACATTTGTAACTAGGGAAATCTTGCAAACTACTGTCAGAACATTATCAGTCAGGTAATAAAAGTAATATGTCACAAACCTTTCAAAGTGATTACGAAAATCTTAAACACCTTTGGGAACTAGTAAAATAAACTTTAATGAGCATATTTTTCGATTTGAATTTCATACTTTTACAAAAAGAATTGGAAACTAGTTTCCCATGCAACAACCTTAATGTACGCATACAGTACCTAGACACTACAATAAACGCCATTAAAATGTGCGTACATTCGTGCAATGTTTTTTGTTACAGGTAATAACGTTCAGCGTAAGTGGAAAAACCTACGCGACTATTTCCGAAAGGAAATGAATCTTCAGAAATCATACAAATCCGGCGATGTGAGGACGAAAAGAAAAAAAAATACCTATATTTTTATAAACTTATGTTCCTTATGTCCTTTACGGAATGTCGGGGCACTAGTGGTAACTACAGCTCTCCTCAAAGTCATGGTACAGGTGATGAAGAAGATGAGTATGAAAGTCAACCATCAACTGCAACTGCTACAGCATCTAGTGTCCAACCTTCCAATTGTGGGACTGCAGCATCACATCGAGGACAGACGAAGAAACGGAAAAAACTCTACATATGAAGAGTCGCTACTATAGATTATATCACAAAAGGATGAAGACGTAGACGAAGACAAATCGTTCTTTATGTCACTACTGCCTACATTCAAAAAACTCTCCCCCCCCCCCAGCAGAAATTGTCTACGAAGGTAGAATATTTACAAGTTCTCAAATGAGTTATGTTAGCTGCTGGAAATACCAGAACTATTCAAACTCAACCCGAGAACGTTTGCTCTTCTGCACACATGCAACCGTCACATGGTTACCAATACGCTCCAATGCAGTCTCTTTCGTATACTAACCATGCTCGGCAACATGCACCTCAATCAACTTATCGTCAGGTATGTCAGGTTATACAAGCTGACCCTTAACCGTCCAATCAAACACCGTCTGTTTCTAACTACGCATATTACATTTCACGACATAAGATTAAGCTGATAGCCCAGCTGTTTTCGCAACTGATTGTGAGAGTCTGAGTTTTGGTGCTTCATTGAATAATTTGTTTTAACTTATTATTACTTAACAATATTATTGGAATTGTGTGTTTCTATCTGAATAAGTTACACACATGTATATGGTTCTATATACATTTTTGGCTTATGTAGGTTAACAATGGGCTAAAATGTATGTCTTATATACGAACTCTGAAGTTCTGGTGCTTCATTGAATACTTTTTGTTCAACTTATTATGCCTTTACAATATTATTGGAATTGTGTGTTTCTATCTGAATTAGTTACTGTATATGGTTGTACATTCATTGTTGGCTTATGTAGGTTAACAATGGGCTTAAAATGTATGTCTTATATACGAACTCTGAAGTTCTGGTGCTTCATTGAATACTTTTTGTTCAACTTATTATGCCTTTACAATATTATTGGAATTGTGTGTTTCTATCTGAATTAGTTACTGTATATGGTTGTACATTCATTGTTGGCTTATGTAGGTTAACAATGGGCTTAAAATGTATGTCTTATATACGAACTCTAAAGTTCTGGTGCTTCATTGAATACTTTTTGTTCAACTTATTATGCCTTTACAATATTATTGGAATTGTTTGTTTCAACCTGAATTGGTTGCACATATGTATAAAATTCTGTAAACATTGTTGGCTTATGTATATTAATAATGTGCTTGAAATGTATGCCTTACATACTAACATCGTGTTTTGGTTATTTGTGCGTTTACACACCCAATCATATTGTTGTACTTATGTTAAATTATGGATTATGTAACTACTTGCCTCAATGACACAGCCAATATTTCTTCTGGCAGCACTGCCATTCGCATATTTGTATTATCCTGCGTTACATTAGGCCGTACCATGTGCAAAAGTTCGTCGAACGATGTTTTGCTAAATCTGAAATAACCAAAAATTTATTCCGATGCATGCACATACCCTCATATAACTTGTAGAATTGTAATTTGCATATTCTCTGTACAGTCAATGAATGTATCTATAATTTCTTCCGTTTTCGTATTTCCTTACACAAATTTAATAGCGTACACACAGCCACTTTCTGCCGAAAATTAATTTTGCGACTGAACGAGAGGCTCGTACGCTCCTGCTCAAACAGGTACTTACCCACTTGTGCGTACACTCACAAAATTTCTGCGGTTGTATCATCGCCGCGGCCAGATACTCGCGTGGGTTCAAAACCGTTCGTGGACACCTGGCCTTACTTCACTCTGTTTGAAAATATTTTTATTTAAATATTCAATTTTAGACTTTATATTCTAGTGCCCGTATCTCCCTTAATAACAATTTAAAGTATTAAGTATCTCAACATGTTTTACTTTATTTGTCATAAAGAATTACATGCAAAATTGTTGTCCACTTAATCAAGAAACACGCTCTACATAACACACATATATGTGTGTATGCTGTGTGTATAGATGTTGTGTGTGTGTGTGTGAGAGAGAGAGAGAGAGTGTGTGTGTGTGCGTGTGTGGCATCACTCGCAGGATTCATGTCTTCTCAAAACTGAACAAAATACTGTAATGAGTCAGTGGCTCGCATAGGCACGCGACTGAAGGGCCGCGCCACTCCCCCTCCCTGCAACCACCGCTCGCTGCTCGCTACGTAAAGCCCGGGCTGCTAAGTGCTGGAATGCTCCCACCCCTTCGCACAGCTTCCTGCTTCTGGCACCCGACCTGCTCGGACAGACTGACGTCATAGACCCGTGCTGACATCAACAGCCTTTTGAATGAGTTGTGGCCTGTTCATCACCATTTGACAGGCATTCAGGTCGGGCGTGACTGAGTGTTACCGAAATGTCTGGAAGGTTCAGCTTACGTCACCCAGCCCTGTCGACAAACTTAGAGAATATTCTGTGCGTCAACACAAGCAGGCTCGTTGCGAGCCGCGAGGGAGTCTGATCGGCGATTAGCCAGTGAGTGTGTGCGGCGAGTGAACGAGGGAGACCAGCGAATGAAGAAGAGGCTGTGTCACTGTGGACAAAGGTGACTATCCTGGAGTGTTGTGAGCAGGTTTGAGTGGACTTATAGGTTTAACTGTATGTAGTGGTGATTGACGAGACATTCCTATGTACAGACTGTGCGATTGGAGAACTGAGCAAGATAGACATTTAACTAGCCAATACTAGAAAAAAAAACTAGACTGTTAGTTAGGTAAGCTGTATATAATATCTGTATGTATTTATTTAAAGAGAGTGGATTGCAAGTTGTGAAATTAATGTACTGTTTTGTAGTGTCTATAATAAATTATTAACCTTAATCTTATTAATTTTATTTCATTATAAAAGCCCACCATCACAAGCGAACCTGGCTTTGCCCAGGACAGCAAAGTTGTTGCTATATAATACACATAATCGAAAACTAGTTGCATTGCTCACATTAGAGACACGACAACTATAAAGACAGGTAAACGTAGGTAACGACTTTAGAGATAAGAGTTAAATAGAATCAAAATACAAGCTCCGAATAGTTTTCATTCATTTTCTAATTATTGAATAGCGACCACATGCAAATACGGATACTGTTTTCTGTTAAGTAAATATATCCTCGGAATATCCACTAGTTTAAAGTGGTTCTTCTTACTTCTAAAAGTATGACATATCTAATCCAATGATGCGTTAGCTTGCTGTTTAGTTGCAATATTCGATGGCCAGTGAATAATAATTTACAGTATTTCTAATAATTGCATTGATAAGCTTACATTTGTTTCACTGCGGGACCACGTTTGCTGCAGTGGGTAGAGCATTCGCCTCCCACAAAGTCGATCCGAGTTCGATTCCCGCGGGACCGGTCCCCAGATTTTTGCATGAGGGAATTGTGCTGAACGATGCCGCGGGTCGACAGGTTTTCTCGGGGATCTCCCACTTCCACCTCTTCTTCACTCCGGCACTGTTCCATACTCACTTCATGTCGCCCCTCACCGGCGCTATAGATCTAAATGTTAAGTGCTAAACTAAATCTCTTCACATTACGAGTTAACATTCTTGGAAACAGTAATGCATTTTCAGCATCAATATCAATATAAAGTCTGTATAGCTTAGTGAATACTTTTGTTTCACTAAACGAACTGTAAGTCCGTTGCATTCTGTTTTGAAAAATGAGAACTATTAATTTATAACTAAAGCAAGAAAATAACTATTTATATTTTATTTAAATGTTTTATTCAGATGCATTGTAAAAATTGTCCTTAAATTTTGGTAAACATTATTTTAATGTAATTAATTTTATTAACATTACTTTTAAAATATAAATACATGTTAACCGAAACGTTTATTTCCATGCAAAAATTTAGCTTCAGATTTATTTAAATCAATTATGAAAATTGTTATAGGTTTTATTTGTGATATTCCACTTCGAGTAAAATTTTTCCATCATAATGTTTCCAGGGAGCGAATGGAGCACAAAAATGTTACATTCAATAGCAATGGAACATTAACAATGTCCCCTTACCATCCTCTCACATGGGTGCCAGAGCTCAGTGGTAACAGAAGCGAAGATGACATCCTAGTTCTTCCCAACATTGCACTTCTGGTGAGTAGCCATTAATTATGTGTTATTCCAATTCACGACAAAGATATCAGTTTTAAAGCTTCTGTAAATTTTTTCCTTCTCAACAAATTCATAGCTTCTGTTTTGCTAACAGCTGTGTAAGTTATAAATAGAGTATGTAGGTTTCTCAGTACTCTAAAGTGAAAGCCTAAGAGTATTATAGTTTAGCTGGTGCTGTGAATGGAGTATCAAGTAGACTTGAAGAAATTCCAATTTATTGTAACATTACGTCACCCGAACATCATTTATTAATTTTTTTATTTAAATCCTTTACAATAAATTTTCCAATTTTTTTTTCTTTTGCTCAGAGATTTCGATGAGTCCACAACAGTCAGCATGACATCCTTGGCATCTCAGAGGGGGCAGATGACCCATTATTGTTGATCTCTGGTTGGAGACTCGCACTTAAATTCCGTATTTTAATCAATCTATATAATTTTTGTTCAAAACATTTTAATGTGATATAAATTAATTACTTTATTTTTTAAAAAACTCAATGTTATAATAACTTATACATATAGTTAATTGTTAATACTCACTCCCCTCCATATTACATAGTCATCCCAGATCAATTCCTCGATAAATTTGCAAATAAGGAATGTTTTTACTATCTAAATATAAAATTGTATAAAACATTTTTTGATTATCATACTTGCATTAAATTTGTCCACTCGTTGATCCCTTACGAGTACTCTGCTTAAAACATGGCAGACAGCATCCAATTTGCACAATTATCTCATTGAATCAAAGTATTTCTGCATAACAATTTTGTTTAATGTAATCCCTTCCCCACTTGTCCAATTTCACCACCCCTAGTCAAATCTTAGTCGTCTGTGCCCTAGCCCTACAACTCTCTACCCCCTACAAACAACCGCATCAACCCGCCACATCACACCCATACCACCATCACTACCATAATCTCCCTTCCCCTCTACAAATACCAATTTTCCCTTCCCCTAACACAGCCGTCTACACACTTCAACCATCCACACATTCTACTGTATACTTCTGTACACCAGTCTTGCTTTTCCAATCTCACTTATCATTTTAAAAATGTTGGTTACTATAAACGTTCAATTACATTAACTTATAAATTATATAAATGTGAAATTATATTTTTATTAAAACATTTATTTACATATTGATTTATGTAATAATTCAGTTTTACATTAAGAATTTTTAATTTATGAATGTCAAAGATTGCAGGCTTTCGCGGCCATTGTCGTAATTTTCTTGGCATTTGTGAAGAGCAACACCAGGCTGAGGAGCTCAAACACCTGACTGTGTCGCTAGAAGCCAATGGTTAGAACAGGCGTGAGATACAGCAGACCATCAAGGCTGATTCTAAGAAAAAGGAAAAACTAAATCATGCTGCTGTACTGCCCTACATCAAAGGTACCACTGACCAACTGGCCCGCCTCCTCAGGAAACATGACATTCATACAATAATGAAGCCCACCAACAAAATAAGCAGTACAGTAGGATCAGTTAAAGATAAAACTCCACCCGAGGAACAAGCTGTACAAAGTTCCATGTTCATGTGGAAAAGTCTACATCGGCCAAACAGGAAGGAAAATTACCACCAGACTCAAAGAGCACATATGAGCCTACAAGTATGAAAACCAGCAATCTGCCATAGCAGAGCACTCCATGAACAGCAGACACAGCATTGAATTTGACAGTTTTAGCACAATAGCCAACATAGGGAATTATAGGCTAAGGACCATCAGAGAGGCCATATAAATATTAAAACACCCAAACAATATTAACAGGGATGATGGCTACAAATTAAATAAAATATGGGCACCTCTTTTCATGGAAAAATCTAAAACACCAAGAAATAAATGGGAGCAGTGGGCAAACTCGCCAGGATTGGCTGCCAACACTAGCCAATCAGGAGGAAGCCTGCAGGTGATTGGCCGAACAGCTAGCCAATCAGAGAGCAGCACAGCAGAGACAACTATATAAGGGGACCATCTTGCACCAGTAGGCCCCAGTCTGATCCTGCATCGACCTGAGGATGGCAGCTGCAAGATCTGCCGAAATGTTGTCCAAGAAGCAACACAAGACGCGGCTCAGTTCCAAAAGCCAAGAAAATTAATTTTTGAATATACTCTGTGCACTTCTACATACAGACAACATATAACCCGTTAAAAATATTGAAATATCTTAGTTTCAATATTCTCCATCAACATAGGCTGAAGTAGCCTTGGTCACAGCTGACGAAGTCGTCATCTCTGCTAAATTTGTCGACAACATTGGCAAGCAGCTTATCAGTTAATTCCATTTAATTACAGGCAGTGAAAAACAAGAACAAACATGAAAAATAATAGTAGTGTACATAAAATGCCTTTTTAATTCTTCTTCTTCCATAGCTACATTCAAACATGACAAAGTGCAATTAATTGCTTAAATTAAATAAGTAAATTTAAATTTAACAATCACATTAGAGAAGTGAATTATACTAACTGCATTTAAAGCAATATAGTTTGACTAAAAGTCAACAAATGCGTTTTCACAAACTACGCAAAGCACTAACAAAATATTACATAAGTTTTTTTATATTAAGGATAAATAAACGTCTGATGGCTACAAAATGTAAACAGTTTATGCGCTCTTTTTTATATCTACAAACCAACCATTATTGAACATTTATATGTTTATTCAAACGCATTCAAAATTACTTTCTTGAATTATGAACCACAGGAACCGACAACCTCGTCCACAACGTTTTATAAACTTCAAGCAAGTCCAAGCTTTTTGAAAAAGTATTAAATTCAAGTACAATAATAAGAAATAAATCCATTAAGCACTATTCAAATAATGTGCACCCATTTGCAATATTTAAAGTGACCAATTTTACATTGCATGCACACGCACAAGCCGACAAATTCGATCGCTAAACAAAGTTTATCCAGCAATAAATTAATAAGACAATAATTTGCTGTGTCTAGGAATTGTAACATATAGAGGTTTTTCAATTATTTTCGTAAGGCAGTCATCGGCCAGCTCATTGTATGTCACTTCATATTAATCTAGAGTGAGTGACATTTTAGGTAAACAAACCAGTACGATGTGACCGATGACGAATCTAATAATTTTAGATTGTCCTAGAAATAGTCTATAAAGACTACGCAAGTAAGGCAGAGATATGACTGCTAGACAGAAAAGGAAGAGGTAAGTGTGGGTGACCAATGTATATAGTAGTGTCGTACTGTTATGGAACATCCCTCACATAAACTCTGTACATAAGAGAAAGAGAGAGAGAGAGAGAGAGAGAGAGAAAGTCACGAGTTTGGCGACTACTCCATTCATTTCTCTAGATTATTTGGTCTTAACCATCAAGGCACCACCCTCATTACAGTCGTATCTGATCGTCCAACCACTCGGTACAACTTACATGTGTCAGATGCGGGCTGGTGAAAGTTTAATCTGTCTGAAGAAAACACTGATTAGAAGTTACAGGCAACAACGTCTACAACAATCAGAAGTACACTCGTCCGGTAAATTGTAGGAGAGGAGACAAAAAACCTACAGAAGACCACTACTTAGTTCAACATATGATGCAAAGCATCTCAGGAGAAAAAGCAGCATTGAACTGAGGAGCAACAAATACCTCCATAGAAAATGTATGGCAGCAGTTATACTGAACCAGCATTTCAGCTGGATACAAACCGAAAGGCCTATCAAGAAACTACTGTGACAACGAGACGGTCACAATGACGCAGAGCAAATGGAATGCGAGGCATAAAGAATCAAGGTGACGAGACTCCGGGTGTCAGCGCCGAAAATTATGAATATTTTGTTTTGAATCAGGCAATACGACGAATAAATGCCTAGTTTCTTGCAGTTGTTTCTAGATACTGTTGCATGCTGTGTTTCTGAGGGCGGGCTGAATGGGGCCTGTGTCGAAACACCTTGAGGGCTGGCCCATGACTCAAAGCCCGAGTGTCTCATAGTGGGAAAGCCCGCCGAAACTACGTCATAGATACCTGTCCCAACTGCGTTTTTGCCCTGCGAAGCGGCCTACGTGACTCGAATCTCTTACGAAACATGGTGAAATATCGAATTTTAGACCCCTGTAATGGGACTGTTTCGAGGAGTATAAAACCGCAGAATCGGCACATTGGGGGAGAGTTCGCTATTGGTCGTGCTAGAGGAAGATGCTATGGTTGTGGATATAGACTGGTGAAGACATCTTGGTGACGTCAGAGTCTACTGTGAGGCGGCCGGCGGCTACCTTCGGAGCAGTGTTGGACGAACCAAGAGGACTGCAGCGGTGGGCTGACGGGCGATGAAGGAGGTACGCGACGGGAGTCGAACCGAAGACCTCAAGAGTGAAGACCGCGGTGCACTCGGGGTGCTGCGCAGCACACGACGATTAATCACCACGGCTGACTATTAAGGTTGTACACTGTCACTACTTGAAATACTGTTGGTTGGATATATGACTGAATTTAATTGTGATTTGTACTGTTTAGTTAATTGATGGTATACATTTTTGTGCCTTAATTATCAAAGTTAATTAACGTGTCTGTGACGCAGTAGTAATTGTGTGCATAATTAATTGTGTTGTGAGAGTTATAGTTGATTACGGTTTTGTGTATTTCGTAGCTTTGTGAGCTATGAAATCCAGTTCTTAATTTAACTCTTTTATTTATAATTATAAGACCTCTATCCCAAAAGAACTCATAGGAATTGCCCACATATAAAGTTTATGCCTCAAACTTGTAACAGTACATATCCTATTTCTGCTTCCTGGTATCTATTATGAATTTATAAAAACGTGCTTTTACTGCAATATGACTCGCCAAATACCTCTTCGCGCAGCTAATTTACTCCCATTTCTGTGATCAGTATATAGGTGTGATTGCTTTCATGCGACTAGCGACCAGCGACCAGCGACCCGCGACTACAGTCGCATTCGCCAGGCAGAGTGTTTCCTCTGAAACGACAGTCGACTGCCATTTGTTTCATTTCTAGTGAGTGTGATCGTCCGGGTAACCTGAGCAATGACAGAGTAACATATTTTTTCTAACATATTATATTTTGGTGGAAGAAGGCGCGAATTGCCACGACATAGTTGCTAAGTTTTCACAAAAGAATGAACAACGAAGCTAGTGCTATGTACAGGCAACGTGTTGATAAAGATTCTTGTCTACCCATAACTAACAGGCACATGCTGAAAGATGACAAGCGGGCCAGGAAGATTTTTTCGTCTCAATATGCCACAGATATCCAACAACACCGGACGAAAATCTTGCCTCGACTCTCGCAAGTATAATGTTTCGAGATTAAAATTAAAAACAACAAGTATAGGTTAGTAAAAAGTATGAAAATAACCCCAAATTAATAGAGTTCTGGGTATGACCTATAAAATTATGTTCAAAATATATGTCGATTTATACGTGTTAAAGTATTGAACGCAAAACAAAAAATCGTTTATAAGTTTTGTGTATTACAGAAAGCTAACATAATTTTAAATAATCATTAATATTATCAATGAATTGCTTTACAGGATGTCCAGAAACAAACACACAATAAGCACAACACGCTAATCCTTGGCTAAATATGAGATGAAAATATAAGTGGTAAAATGTTGTACGTTGACATTTTATGTGCACAATGTGGCAACACTGCACTGTACTTAGTCCACTTTTGCGCTCCACAGTAATAAACACCCAATTTTTTTTTTATTTAATCATAAAGTACTTTTGCATGAAACAAGTAAATATTGCTTGTTTGCTAGTAGGCTAATAACAGACCTAAAAGGAGCCAAAAATGTTATATTAGCGTAATTTGTAGAATATCGGCTAAGTCACATACAAGTCTGTATTTTAGTGATTTGTAGTTCAATCTCGACTGCCTCCAAATTTGTTTACCTTCTGTATTAGATTTTTTAGTAACTAAAGAAGTTGTGTACTAAAGCTTTAGAACACATTGTTATGTGTGTTCATTGATGTCTTTATAAAATACTACAACAAGATGGCGCCAAGTGGAGATGGATGTGATGATAGTGGAGCTAAAATCAAGGTTTTAAGTAATATAAGATGTGGTAAATGTAATAGAGTGGTTAAAAACGGAATTTTATGTGACGGGTGCGATTTGTGGTACCACTTTGGTAAATGCTGTGAAATGGAACAAGATAACTGTGTAGATAATGAATGGTTCTGCAAGGTATGTTCTATTAACCAAAATGGTCTCGAAAAACAGGATGAAAAAGACAGTGAAGTTAGCAACAAGAGATCAGCTTCAACTAACGACAGATTGCAGGAATCTCTACAAGAAGAATTGGCATCATTAAAAACAATAATAAATATACTACGTGAAGAATTAGAAAGTTATAAACAAGAAAGAAAACAAGAGCAACTTTCAAGCCATAAGATAGAAAAATGGTCAGAAGTCGTCAAAAAACATTGTGATGTGAATAAACGGAATTTAGAAGAAATAACTATTACATTGAAAAATAAATATGAGGCCCTAGGGGGGATTGATCATGCAAATGAAACTCCAGAAAAAATGTGAATTCCAAATTAACAAAAAAAGGTAAAGAAAAAATTATAATGATTTATGCTGAAAGTCATCGTAGGGGAATGGCTAAGCTGGTAAATCGTCAAAATGTAAAGGTGCAATCAATAGGCATGGTGAAACCAGGTGTAACAATAGCAGGAGTTACGAAGGAACTACAAGAAGACAGCAAATATTTTAAGAAATGTGATGAGGTGGTTATTTTGGCTGGGGGAAATGATGTTGCAAAAAATGAAGCTAAAAATATTCTTACTAATTTAAACCAGGTGTTTCCATCACTTAATCATATAAGTGTTACTGTTTGCAACATTCCGCATAGACATGATTTAATCATCAAATCATGTGTTAATAAAGAGGTTAGTGTGATCAACAAAGAGATTCAGGTTTTGTGGGCCAAGTATAGGAATGTGCGTGTGATTGATGTGTGTAATTTATCAAGAGAATGTTACACGAATCATGGACTCCACCTCAATTGGAATGGTAAAGAAATGTTAGCGGCTGAAATTGTAAGTAACTTAACTTGTTTTGACTCAAATTTAGTTGACACAGCATCAGGTTTCTCATCTCCTCATAAGCAGAATGAGAAAAAAACTAAGAGAAGGCCCTGATAAACAGATATTTCATTCCAATGTTTTACATGATAACGTAGGGCCAGTATCTAATCTAATTTGTGATAGTAGGAATAGTATGAGGAACGTAAACTATTGCAATATTAACAAAATCCTCAATCATGTTAAATAAGATAGTATTAATCAATTTAATATTATACATACTAATATACAATCTGTTAGAAACAAACATCTTGAATTAAGTGTATCACTTGAAAGCTTGAATACAAATATATGATTTATTATGCTTGACGGAACAATGGTTAAGCCCGCAAGAAGCGGAACTTATGTGCAGTGGTTCGAACTATTGTATGGTTTCTGCCTTTTGTAGGCTTAAAGGTTATGGTGGCAGTTGTATACTTATACAAAATAAGTACGTACCTTTTTGTAAATAATTAACTTGTGGAAAAGAATTAAGTATATTCAGTGAATTTGAATGTGCAGTGGTAAATATCAAAAGTAACTCTATGAACTTAACCATTATTTGTATATATAGAGATCCTAAAAGCAATATTGGTAAATTTTTTGATAGACTTGATAAGTTAATTTATTTAATATGTAAACACAATGTCATAAAACACATTGTAATATGTGGAGATTTTAATATAAACGATGGTAAACAGTCTTGTGAGCGTGATAAGTTAGTGGAAATTCTAGATTCATACAACTTGGTAAATAAAGTATGTGGTCATACTCGAATAACTGGCAAAATAAATACTTCAATTGATTATGTAATATCTAATATAAATGAAGTTGAAGTAACAAATGTTGAACTAGGTTTGTCTGATCATCTTGCCCAATTAATAATTATTCCACACATATCAACTCAACCTCAATTAAACAAACATAATCCAGTACATTATCGATTATTCAATAACTTTAACCAGATATTGGACTTGTATACATGGGATGAAGTATATGTATATGATAGTGTCAATGAAATTTTTAATAATTTTAGATATTTTCCTAAAAAACTTTGATTATTGTTTTCCCATAAAACGTGGGAAATTGTTAGATCCTAGTCATAACAAAAATAAATCTTGGATAACTTTAGGTATACAGACTTCAAGTAAACGACTTAAGGAAGCATGGGAAATCTGACAATGAGGATTTCATAAACTATTATAAAAAGTACAAATCCATTTATAAATTAGTGCTTAAAAAAGCCAAGAAATTATATGCTAAATCATTAATGGATGGTAATGAAAATAAAGTTAAGGCTCTTTGGAAAATAGTAAATGAAGAAACTAAATCTAACTTGAAAATAAAAAACCAAGGTATATACAAATTAAATACAGATAAAGGAGCTATTACACATCAGTTCAAAATTGCTAATCATTTAAATAAATTCTTTTTAAATATTGATGCAGAGAGACATAAATCTTATGAACATACTCAAATTACTCAAGTACCAATAAATAAAAATAAAAGATGTGTTACAAATTTTAAATTGTATCCATTTAATGAACATGAGGTAGAAAAATCCACTATGTCTCTCAGTAACAAAAAAACAACTGATATTTTTAATTTGACATCTTATTTGATAAATAAATGTGTGAAGCAAATTATTAAACCTCTAACTTATATTATTAATGCCTCAATTTCTCAGGGGGACAGAATGAAAATTGCAAAAATTGTGCCTGTATATAAGAAAGGAGAGAAAACTTTAGCAAGCTATTATAGATCTATAAGTTTACTCCCAATTTTTACAAAAAATTATGAAAAAATTATACATAATAGGTTAATTAAATTCTTAAACACAAATAATATTTTATGCCCAGAGCAATATGGTTTTCAAAAGGGAAAATCAACAACCATGGCCATGTATTATCTAATTAAAACAATTCTTAATTACATAGACTCTGGATCGTATGTATATGGAGTATTTTGTGATCTGTCAAAGGCGTTTGACCTTGTAAATCATGACTTACTATTGAATAAATTACACCATTATGGCATAAGAGGAAATGAATTGAAACTGTTTGGCTCTTATTTACAGTATCGTAAGCAAACAGCAATCATTAAACAGAATAACAATGAAATTAATTCTGATTGGGATTGCATTAAAAAAGGAGTACCTCAGGGAAGTATATTGGGTCCATTGTTGTTCCTGATATATGTTAATGACCTGCCAGCTCAAATATATATGGGTAATATAGTGTCAATTGCGGATGACACAAACTTGATTTTAACTGCTTAATCTATGTATGAACTTAAAGACAAAACCATAAAGCAGTTGATAAATGTAAATAAATGGTTTAATGTAAATTATTTGAAACTAAATGGTGATAAAACACAATTCATGTTGTTTTTTTTTTCAAATAATAATATTAATATAAATGAACCACTGCTAACCCAATTTCAAAACTAAACAGTAAACCAAGTAGAAGCTACAAAATTTTTGGGATTAATGGTTGATAGAAAACTTAAATGGAATGAACATGTTAAACTAGTTTCTAATAAATTAAGTAAGGTATGTTATGCACTCAGAATATTATCAAACGTATAGGATAGACATGCTTTACGTACTGCATATTTTGCACTTTTTCATTCAGTCATGTCTTATGGTATTGAGGTTTGGGGAAACAGTAGTCATAGTAATATAATTTTTAAACTTCAAAAGAAAGCAATACGTATAATATGTAACGTTAAACCAAATACCTCATGTAAAATTTTATTTAGTAAATTGAAGATACTTCCATTTTATTCAGAATATGTTTTTCGATGATTACTATTTACAAAAAACAACATAGAAAGTTTTGTTGAAATGAAAAATACCAATGTATATAAAACTAGAAATTCTTATAAACTTAAACCAAAAACTCATAATACAACATCATTCGCCAAGGGAATTCAACACAGAGGACTTGTTTTTTTTGTTTTTTTTTTTTTCAATAAATTACCTAAAGATCAATCTTTAATTGAAAATAAAGTTAAATTTAAAAGGGAACTCAGGAACTATATAGAAATTAAGAATATATATTTAGCCATTGAAATGCAAGATTTTTAATGTAAATAATATTTACCAAGGTGTATGCATCGTATACTTGCTCTTAAATATTGTTTTAACTATATTTATTTGACAACTTTTTATAATTATGTTAAATGATTAGTAGGTTTTATAAACCATATTTTTATGTATTTATTGTAAAAATGTAGTTAACTATGAACTTACCATAAGATTTTGTGTTTTAGTATTGTCTATTTTTGTAAAATTTGATCATTTTGTAATCTTCTTTTTGACAAAGCCTATGTTCTTAGCATCAAGCTTATACTTCAACCTATTGGCTGATATAATCAATCAAATCAAATCAATCTTACGTATCTACGACTGTTCTGACCGGTATATTATGGGTTCGGGTTAAAATCCCGAGCAGTCCAAACACGATTCTATGTTTTCTCGACGTAACATAAGTAAAATAATACCTGAACGCGGAGTGCAAGAGGGGATTTTCTCCGTACAGTGTTGCCACATTGTGTGCGCAAAATGTGGTCGTGCAATATTTTGCCAATGACATTTTCGTCTCCTATTCAGCCCAGGATTCACGTGGTGCGCTTATTAGGAGTTTGTTTCTGGACAACACGTACACAAATGTTGGAATCATTGCACCTACATTAATATTGTCGTAGACAGTTAAATTTAAAGTGAAATACAAACAGAAGTTTTAACTCTGTCGCAAGGTAAGTGCTTAACTGTTAAAACAAGTAAAACCTATACCTCCTGTTCATGAAAGTATGTTACATATTTCGTTAGAAATTTCCTTGTAAAAATTAGGTCAACGTTATATAATGCAAGTATACGGTTGGCATAAACATTAAAGTAGAAATTCGCATTTAAAAATTGACACTAAAAACCAAAATTAACAACCGAAAATTAAGAGAAAAAATAGCATTCCTTGTGCGTTTTAATAATAACAATATCTGCAACTGTGAAAAAAAATTGGTTCAGAATAACTTTCCACTTCATTAAAATAATTGTGGGGTTGCTCAAACCTCGTGTGTATCGCGCGTTGTTGCATACTTTCTACGTCCATTTTGTCTAAAAGTGTTCACTTGAGGATTCTGTGGCAAGGCGACTTTAATTTTGGGCCTCCTCCTGCTAACACTTTCATTTACTACCCAAAAATCCAATAGTAAAAAATTCTATGCCATAAAAGCCGTGACCAACCCCATTATCTACTGTAGGGGAAAGGTGTTAGAAACAAATTTTTACAGGTTGCGCATCTTGCTACTAAACAGCGCGGAAAAGCATTACCTAACTGCCTTTACCTTCGGTTGTCATAACAAATGTTGGTTTTTCCATGACAATTCCCAATAACTTATCCCTTAAAAATTTGCGCCAGTAAAAAACATTCATAATACAACTTTATCTCGATATCACAAGGAATCATTTCGCAAAGTATGTATCACTCATTCACGAACATACAATACACCTACATGTAATACAAATACGAACTGAATAAATTAACTGTGACCTTGTAACATAATTATTCTTACAAGCTATTATAAAATAGCATTAAATAGTAAATGTTAGTAAAAACATACATTTTAGAACGACTGACAGGGATTTTTACGGTCATATTAACAGCATTAATTACAGGGATAGTAATATGAGGCTCATGAATATTAAGTTCAGAAGATGCAGATGCAGCCATACTGAAGTAATTACAATAAACGTTTCGGGATTGCTTGTTGTGTCGTCCCTAAAATGAGTGTATGGGGATATAGAAGGTGTACTAGGGTATGGCGCACTTGAATATGTTCAGAAAATGCATCTTCCATCTCACTTTACATAAGATTTCATGTCTCCTGCGTCGTTTGTAAGCTGCTGGAGTGTTTGGCCAAGGGTGCAGAGAGGGTGTAAGGAGATGTTGTGAACCTTCAAATGTTCACAAATATAGTATGATTTTAGTAAACTGGATGACTTGTTTTCATATTACCTGAAATTAAACCTAAGTAGTAGCCTAACACAGCAAATGAATGTTTTACCTTACTTAGCACATGAACGTGTAAGCATAAGTCAAATATTCCAGTCAGCAATGAAACAGGAGCACACTGATAAAAACTAATTTTTTCCTCGGATACCGATGGTAAAGTAGCCATAGGGTAAACTGGTAGTGTGGTGTACTGAATGTTAATGAAAGAGTAAAACAGTGTTAACATTAAACAGTTAAGTGCGTTTCTTTGTTTTATTGTTAAAAATTGTGTGCTTGCGATAATTTTTGCTGTTATGTGCTCGAAATAATTGGTTATTATTTGTTATTCACGCTGAATGACCACTTGTTTATAAAATTATACATATTCAACAATTAAGCAAATTCAATTCAATATATAACAGCATGTGTTATATGCGATTTTGATAACATTCATCGATTCAGTTCTTAGTTACGAAATATCACTATCAGGCAGATAACGTCAGTCTTTGCATGCGTTATTCTTGTTTCGTCACTTACTGTATTTATAATTGTGTTACATCAGTAATTATTATTTATGCATGTGTGAAATAATTATGTGGTGATTTATTTTTACAGAGCATTGCGAATGTGGTAAAGGACTCATCATACCTTACTATTTTGGGCCTGAATTTAATCATAAGGCAAACAGAAGCACACCCTCTGATCGCCATGACTGCGAAAGAATTTATGTTTGGTTACCGGAGCTCGTTGTTGACCTTGGGAAACAGCTTTATGCCCGGTTGGATATACTTCGAGAAGTTAGGACTCATCGACAGGGTAAATAATAACATAAATAATTATTGTACAATATAATTTAAGTTAAATAATTAGTTATTGTTAAAAATAAACTGATTCCACCGTAAGGACAAATGCAAGTAAGAGGTTTGTTTATAACTACAAAAACTTCTACACACCATTCGGCTAACCTGGTAGGCGGTCACCCTAACACATATATGTTAACGTTATTACTAGTGGATTTTATGTTATGTTATGGTGTAATAAGTATTTTCCGAAATGGAAACGGATTTAGTTTTTTTTTTTTTTTTTTT
>PNEQ01036314.1:0-53239 GCA_003012365.1 Medauroidea extradentata | reverse complement strand
AGTATTTGTCTCCAGCAAGGCCATCCAGGTTCCAGTCTCGGGAAGGTTGGTCCCCAGATTTTCGTAGGTTGGGGAAACGTGTCGGAATGGGATGTTGAAATGTGGGTTTTCTCGGGGTTCTCCAGTCTTTTTCTCTTTATGGTACGTTCTCACTTAATGATGACAAATTGTGTTTTGCAAACGAGTATGGATACACAGTAAGATGTTTGCTTTCGGGTATTCTTCACATACAATATTTATTTATTTACCGGTGTGAGAAGAGAATCGATAATGAAGCTGCCTTGCAGCAGATATAAACACTGTCAGAGGTGAGCTCTCGATCATTAGTTGGCTGGTTAGTTAGCAGAGTCGTTGCGGCAAGAAATAGGTCCTACGCTAAATTGCAGTGTTTTAGTTCGGGGAAGGTGATTTAATCGTTCAGTTGCATTTTTGTAACATAATATCATGTGCGCAAGAAATACATTGAACGTCTATACATCGAGATTTATTTTTTCATACTTAAAAATACTTAAAAATGACAACAAATATTCGCCATTTAGAACAGTGTAAAAATAAACTTTAAGGACACATTGAAGACCTGATATGAGTACAAACATGATTAACGTTCTTTACTTGCTATTCCTAAGCAGATATAACTTGCACGTTCTAAGTAGTTTTCTAATAAACTTCTATTAGCGTTTCTCTGCACAATGCTTGGAGATTTGGGATGGCGGATCTCTTAAGCAGATGGCGTGATATTTATCCGTGAAAAGTATGTTTGATAGTCAAACGAATGCTCCTCTGAACAGGTTGGAATTTTTAAATGATTCACCATATTTTATTTTTACCTATTTCGAGAAGCTTGGAAAATACAATTTTTTTAAATTACGTTAGTAGAATTTTTAAACACAATAGGGTTAAAGACTGAAGCATGTACTTTCTATTTTTTAATATATAAAAGTTAATGCGCGAGATGTGTTTTCCTAAAAAAAAAAAAAATATTCGCTGCAGTATGTTACAGGTGTTAGTAGGTAGGGGTGCCTCCTTAAGTGAATTGTTATATATGCATGTATAATATTTCTGCTGGAAGTGCAGAAGCGTTAAGAGGTAGTCTGTTAGTATCGTACGTTAGTCACGTACAGTAGTTAAAGAAAATTTTTGAAACAAATAGAAATAATATATATATATATATATATATATATATATATATATATATATATATATATATATATATTTAGTGAACATATACAACGCATTTTGACATGTTAGTAAAACGATGCAGTAGAGTAGAAATGTCTTCTATACATGTTTATTTAACGTTATAAGTGCTAGTTTAAAGAAAATTAACTTGTGTTATTATTTAACTTGCTGGAAAACTATCACTTCAGGCGTGTGGTAATCTGCAGGGGCGTGTCAGTCAGCTTCCCTTGCTAACAAAATAATTTCCACAGTTCCCCAACTGTCACCTTAATTAACACACGTATGTTCAAAAGGGGGTTGTTGGAAGAAAAAATATAGAGCCATTTTGGAACACGTTACTACTTCCTCCATTTTCTGTAGCGGAATGTCATACTGAACACAACACCTGTGTCCCATAAATCTCTACAATCAATGACTGTTGGCATCAGTAACATAAAAAATTGTTCTACTGGCTGGGTGACATAAAATATAGCCTCATTTCCAGAACCCATTACTGCTTCCTCCATTTTCTGTATGGAAATGTCACAGGGAAAACCTGCGAACACAAATTTCTCTTTGCCCGCATTCCTTCGTTTTTTCTCTGGTCTGATCTGTTAGTTGTCTTCAGTCTGCGGGAGGAGATAATCTGTCAGGATTAGAGTGTATGTGAAATATATTTTTCCTCTTAAAATCGAATATTGAAATGATTGCATGATGCAAGACTGCTTGGATTACTTAGATAACAGGGAATGCGGAGGACTAGTGGTCAGGTCTCTCGCCTCTCACAATGGTGTTTCGGGTTCGAGTCCCTGTAGGGTTACCGCAAATTTTTGTTTGTGGGATGATGGTAGATAAATTTTGATCGGTGAATTTTCTCGGGAGTATCCGACACCTCTACAATGTAGGAGCTAAATAGTGACCTGGCCTCTTGCCTCTCACAATGGCGTTTCGGGTTCGATTCCGTGTAGTGTTACCTCAATTTTCGTTTCTGTGAAACATGTTGGTTGACAAATGTAGTTCAGTGGATTTTCTAGGGAGTATCTTTCGTCTGTGCAATGTAGGAGTTACATTCATAAAATATATAATGAAACGTCTTTATTGTTCGCAGGTAAAGTAATTTTGTATTCTCGTCTTCACGTGTCATGCCTTAGGTAAGCAGATGTGTACGAGTAGTCAGACATAAAATCTGTGCTTGGAAGGGTGATGTTCTGTTTCCGGATATCCTCTCACTATTATTATTACTTAGATAATATTTGTTGTGTGGTCACGTCTTTGTTCCTTGTCAACTTTAAATTCAACATGTTGGAAATATTTTACGTCTAAGAGTTCGCTACTCAACCTGTCCTAGACTAAAATGTTGTGATGTTATAAAACTAGTTTAACTTCTGCCGCTAAGTTTAGTAGTTGATTCGTATCTCGCCTTACTTTTTTCCTGGGAATTTCAACGTCTGAGTGTGGTGTTATTACATGTACATCAGCTAGTACAGTGAATAACATGCTTGTTAACTTCCAGCTCCTACCTCGAATACTATTGTATATCTGGGTGTGTTCAGTTGTGGTTAGCTGAGTGATCACCACGAGAGTAAGTCTACAAGTTGATTCAGTACACTGTCGTACTGCTAGTACAAGATGGTTGTTAGCACAAGTCTACATTTATATACTGTGTACACCTACATATACACCTGAAGTGATTGCCTAAATGAATGTGAGATGATAAATGTGGGGGGAAGAGAGGGGTAGAGCTATGCAGGGGAAAGGCGGGTAGAGATAGGCAGAAGGGAGGAGGGGTATGCTAAATCTTGTGTATTATTAAGTATTGGCAGAGGGTGGGGATATGCCAGAACTTGTGTAGTATTAATAATAGGCAGAGGGAGGGGATATGTCAGAAACTTGTGTAGTATTAAGGATGGACTGGAAGGAAGGGAGGGGGTTTGCCAGAAACTTGTGTAGTGTTAAGTGTAGGTAGGAGAGGGGGTATGCTATAAGACAGCAGAATTGATTGGATAGTACAGGAGTATTCTATAAGGCAGGGCAGAGATAGGCTAGTGCAAGCATAGGATACAGGAGAGGGGGCAGAAATCCAATCACATCACTTTCCCTCATGCCACTTAGGCACCACTTATACCAAAGGGTCCCACTTCCCCTCAATTCCCCTTCATCCTGGGTGGGGCCTAAGCCCTCAGCCAATCACAGACCTCATGGCACTTAGGTGCTATTCGTACCAAAAGACTCCAACAACCAATCCCAGTCAAGACCACGCCCCCTAATTAGCCTCTCAGCCAATAGCTGCACCGTAGGGGAAGTGCGCCCATGCTGTTCAAAAGTAAGTTATGCTGGTTTTGCTCCCAGTTTACAGACCTCTTGTGCTTCCTCTACTGATGTCGTTCACTGTTTTTTCGATATCTAAATTGTCGATGTGCTTGTATGCTATAAGTGTTCTCTAATTTTTTTCGATTGTGGTCTCTTGATGCTTAGAATAACCTTAAGGTATTTATTTTTGTTTCACCCGACATCTGTGTTCATTTGTGAACAGATTTTCAAAGTGTCGCTTTAAGTCCCTGTTTAATATATATTTTTTGTACTAAGGTTTATTTGTAACTAAGATCTCGCTTTTAAGCAGTTGTGTTCATTTGTAAATTTGTTTAATTAGGTATTGCTACATTATCACACTAACACAACTTTAAATATATTTGATCAATTTTAGGAAATTTCGAAAAATTTCTTAAAATCTTGGCTGGCACCAACTCTTAGAAAAACAATAATTATATATTACCGACCTAATAATTTGATTGCATTCTAAGTTGTCTAAAAATAACGTAATTATCTTTTACTATTAAGTGGATTATTTCAGAGTATTTATTTTTAATTCGATGGCAATTTTTTGTGAAAAATTTTTCATGTCTTAATTTTTACTGAGTTCCAGTGCCTACCTTCCATATTCGTGCTGTTTGTCGTTACGGGGTTCCATTGCGCCTTCACAGTCCAAGTCAGTCCAGAACGTCTTTGAACAATGTTAGGTACCTACCTAGTCTTGGATTTTCATAAACCTACCAATATCTCAATCACTGTACATTTCCTATTCGATTTTTCCCAGCGGGGTTGGTTTGGCATTTTCACATGTAGGATCTCCAGTTTCCCCCGCCCTTTCATTCTGGTGCCGCTCCATGCTCACATCATGTCAACCCTCACCAGCGCTAAAGACATTGATGTCAAGCACTGACCAAAATCTCTCACTCACTCCTATTAAATTTTGAGTAGTTCCCTGGCGTATCTTCGAAATCCAAGGCCCAATTCCAATGGAATAAAGTTGGAACCCCTTGAATGTATTCCCTTTCCACAATTTTTTTCCCAAATCGGTTATTAAGTGACGTATCTTTGAGTTAACAAACATAAAATAACACAACAAATTTATTAACACCAACTTTTTTTGTAAGTCGATTTAAAATACCACTTATATCTACTTTCTGTAGTGTTAATAAAAAAATACAATTTGCTGTAATCTTGTAACACTTAGTTTTTTTACTCGTATCATACTGGAATGCCTGTATCATCATCATGGAATAAGTTTTTCCATGCTAGCAATATATTTTGTCGTAAGAATATTTCTGTACAAATTTAATATGTACGGAAATATTGGCACAACTTCGCATATTCACAAAGAATTTTATCAAATATCTTAGATTTTCTAGATTTAGGTTAAAATTGAGTAGTAACCAAAGGGAAACATTATACGAGTCGTTCAAGTAACTGGAAAACTATGTTTAATGTTTATTTTAAAATGTCCTTTTGGTAAGGTAATATGTTAGCAATCGTTAAAATTCAATTATGATGTTTTCGAGCAGTCTTTTGGAATAATACTTTTTCATAATTTCCATATGTTCTCACACTGTAAAAAATTTTTTTGCACTGTAACAAAGAAAATACTTGGAAACCCAGTTGCCAAAGAAATTCCTTGTAAAACTGCAGTGGTTGCCCTTTTAATAAAATACAGTGTATACGTTGGTAAAATTACAAGGACTAGCCTTGTAGCTGTGCTTTCAATAAGGAAAAAAAAATCTAAATGTTCATTGTACTTCATAAATAACACTGAACTTATTTACCAAAAAAATTTTGAATAAAGGACGTATATGTGAAATTATTTTGAAAAAATAAAAAACTTCTATAGGTGCTAAGTTTCGAACTACTCTACTCATGCTTAGCTGTCACGCATCTTACTCCTTTTTTATTTATTCATTCATTTACACGAACATATTACAACACTATTACAAACCCAATGAAAAGGAGGTTGTTACCGACCATAACAATAAGAGAAAACATAAGCACTATAGAATTGTTACAGATAATCTACACACAGATTCAATATCTCCGATAGGTCCTGCAAAAGACTCACAGCAAATTTGTAGTACTGGCAAGCAGGGAGAGACCAGTGCGTCGCAAAACTCTTATCACAAATCAATTCATGCAATCTCTATCATTGGCAACAATAACATGTCAGAAATTAAAAGAAGTATAGGTATCTGCCAAACTGTGTCTAAAGCGTTCCTCAATGGGCTATGTTCCATCTGTCTTCTCGAAGCACACTGATGAAGTCACGAAGGTTGCAATACTGAGTAGTGTGTAGGAGGAAATGAATGGTGTGAAAAATCAGCCAATGGGCTGCACGATGTTTCACCGCAGGAAACAAGTAGAAGTCACAATGCAGGAGACGAATGTTATCGACATCTTGATATCGTATTAAGCGGCGCAGGTGAAAGATGCACCACCTCCATATCGGTACAGCAATGTTGCAAGAGACAATCCTATGGAATGCAGTGTCCATATTGTTGCAGAATGGGCAACTGGGATCATCACAGATGTGAATAGTGAAACGACGCATCGCAATCGAAACAAGGTCATTGTAAAGAACAAAAGTTGCCGAGCGTATATCTGTAGATAATGCCACATCACCAATAGCCTTCCAAGTGCATGACCATCGGAGACGGGGATCCTTAGACGCTACCGCCAGTATAATATCACATCGTATCGTGCAACGATAAAGGGCTTACGGTGAGACGACGAAGCCCTCCGGCAAAATTTCGACTGTAGTCTTGACATTGTCCATAGCCGATCTATATGGTTGAAGTAACCGAGCTCCAAATCCCACATCGACCGTTGAATAGTTGCATAGAGATCGGCACGAAGCACAGTTTTAATGGCAGTCGCTGTATATATGGCAGCACACTGGGTGTCATGGTCCAGCAAACCCAAGCCTTCAGATGACACGGAAAGGGAGAGCTGTGGACTGGCCGTTTTAAAAATTAACGAATGCCACATAATATATCCAACATATTTTAACAGTTGAGCATTAATCGGATGAGGAAGAGGGAAAAATGGGCCAAGTACCATAATTTGGATACGACAAAATTGTTGATTAACAACGCACATAGTAGAAAATTGATGTCCCGCAAGTGAAATGTTAACTGATGCGATCGTAATCTTGTAAGTGAAGTCTGCCAGTTGTGTGAAACCATACGTGTAGCATCAGTCAGGATATAAATGCCCAAAATTTTGACATTGTCGACAATCGGGAAGGGCCCAGGGTCTAAAAGAACGGTATTTGCATCCAGATATAAGTAGAGTAAAGATGATTTGTGGACATTTGTTCTCAAGTTGGAAGCACATTTGTGTAAGTCCAGGGCATCCAGAGTGTTCTGTAAGTCTTGCTGCGACTGAATTAAGCAGATTAGATCATCAGCATATGCATTCAATGTGCCAGTTGAAAATCGGAGACCCTGAAGCCTGTTGCTCAAAAGACGGTACAATGGTTCGATGGCAATTGTGAAGAGAACCATCGATAATGGGCAGCCCTGTCGCACAGATCCGCGAATGGCAATAGGAGAGCTGAGAAATCAGTTCAGTTGTATACGCGACGTGGCCCAATTGTGGATCATTTGAACCCATTCTACAGCAGCTGGCGGAAAATGGAAATGACGCAATACCACCAACAAGAAGTCATGGTCCATTAGGTTAAACGCCTTATCCATATCAATGTTTAGAAAGGCAGCTGTCTTAAGCTGGGCCGTGACATATAAATGCACATTGTTCAGGGTCTGCGCCCCGTGAATAATCGACTTTCCAGGTACACCACAAGTTTGCCCTTGACAAAGAACGTCAGTCAAAGACATCATGAGACGTGCAGTGCAAAGACGAGTCAGGATTTTATAATCTGCACACAGCAAAGAAATCGATCGAAATTCATCTGGACGATGCGGAGAGGATTTCTTCGGAACTAGGACTATAATGCCTTGTTTAAGCGAAGCACACAACTCATGTCGCGCAAGTATGTCATGCACAACAGCGCAGAATTCCACATTAATGATACCCCAAAAGGCCTTATAAAATTCATTTGGTGCGCCATCCAGTCCAGGTAAACGACGAGCAGGAAGGTTAGCACCAATTCGTGAAATTTCGGCATCCTCAAAATCAAGCACAATCGTTTCCAGTCGCGTCTGCTCCACGTGGTTAACATAATGTTGCAACACAGAGTCCACACAAGAAAGATCAATTCGATGGTTCGAATAGAGTTGAGCGAAATGGTTAGTAAAAATGTGTGTCATACTATGTTCGTCGTTACATAACACTCCAACGCCATCATGCTAACCATTTATCAATCTCTGCTTGATTTGTTTTCGTTCGGTGACCAGGGCGAAGAGACTGTAATATTCTTCAGCAGTAACATTCTTATCGCGCAACAAGATATACCGGCGACGCAGCTGTTCAATGTCAAGGTTAAATAACTTCTGTTTCTTTGCCCTTAGTTGCGACGTAACATCAGAACCACTATTCGCTCGTTCCTGCAACTCCCTCAGCAGTATTTCCAAATAGGAACATGCATGGTGTTGTTCCTAAGAATGCCAGTACGAGTGTTTCTTAAACAAACTTCGAACATGTGGCTTTACACAATGTTCCCACCACAAAGCCAGGGACAAATAATAGCGCTTCCTGTTACACCAAAGCTCCCACTGGGTGCGGAAATCCTGTTGAACTGCTTCGTCACTAAGAAGTAGCGTATTAAGGTGCCAGTAAACCACGACCATGTCGTATAACTGACTAAAATTGTTCATATGTAATCACAACGGCAAAGTGGTTACTGAAATACACCGGTATGACATTGTACCGGTGTAGTTTACGTGAAAAGACCTTGGTAACATAAAAGCGGTCCAGTCGCAATTGACTGAGGCTTGTTATATATGTATAATGCGGAGATGGTACATGTAACGCACAAGTGACATCTACGAGTTGCAACTACTCAACAAGTCGCACCAGCGGTGCATTTGTAGGATATGAGCCACCTTCATGATTTTGAGGTTGAACGAGACAATTAAAGTCACCACCTACGATGTGTTGATGGAAGTTGGATGGAAAAAATTGTAGAAAATCAGTAGTGAAGAATTTATTCCTCTCACTCCGAGCTAGTGATCCAGATGGAGCGTATATGTTCACGATCACCACATCAGCCACTCTTCCAGCATTTATCCTCCCAGAGGGGTGGCATTGGATTTCAGATAATTCGAGACCTGTCCCGGTGAGAATAGCAGTTTCACGCCCTCTATCGTCAACATTCGTATAAACGTTCATACGAGAAAAGCCTGGGAAATCGTTGAGAACTTCTTCTTGCAGGAAACAAATATCCACTGCTTGCTGGGAGATAAATGTTTCCAGTGCTAAAAACCGTGCACGAGTCGACACACCACAAATATTCAGTGTCATGGCTGTAAGAACAGTACGCATTGCAGTTACCAGGAAGTGTTAGTATTGTACCCAAAAACTGAAAAGGTGTGGCCCCCGCATTGTGATTTCAGCCTGACGTGAGTATCAGTGGAATAAAATACACAATCTGCATACAAAACAAAGACGCCATACGTAGTACACAATGTGGGACAGCAATATGCGGAGATGATAAATTAGAGCCAGCAGTTGACAAAATAATGTTTGGATAGGCAACGAAAGTAGTCTTGTACAATGACACATCTGTTTCGTGTAGAGCGACCATCACGTCCTGTGTGTGTTAGGTTTTAGACCCGTGCTCTTGAGACGTACGTAATTTAGCAATGACAATCACTATTATCATCTGTCCTACTCATTGTGTCACGGTCACGCTTGTCACGTGATAATGTTTGTTGTTTTGTAGACGCTCTATTTTCGGAGGGCACTGTTTAAATTTGACTGTAATTTGCCGGTTCAGCATCGTCAGACCATGGGGTAACATCACATAAAGAAGGTTCAGGTGTTGACTGACGAATGGTTTCCGCGAAGTCCATTTCCTGATCCTCACAATTCGCCTCACGCCCTTGAAGAGCGGACACAGCTGGCAGTACATCGGCAACCAAAGCCTTTGCGGTGAGTGAAACAAACTGTTCAGTAGTTTGTTCGCCTGGAGGCACCTGTAGCGGCAGACGTTGTTGCGAGGTGAATAAAGGACTAACGAAATCAGATACAGATGTGTGTAAAGTTCTGGTACCTCCAGTGACAGCCTGGCTAAAGGACCCTTTTTCCAATCTCTGTATACTACGAGAATCTTTAGCTTGTAGTGTGGGGCAGGAAATACGTTCATGGTCTGGCTGTAAACAATAGTTGCAAGTACGTGGCTGACCCGGGTATATAACTACTCCATGTGCGCCATCAATAGTGACATAAGATGGAATATCGTTGTGAATGACCATTCATGCAACGCGCACACCTGAAGACTTATAACACGTCCGTACCCTTCTAAAACTGTCAACAGTTTGGAATTATCAAGTTTAACAGGTAAATTGATGATCCTTACCGGACGGAGATTATCGATGGCAGCTTCAATGGTGAAGTTGATCCGTTCCCCAGCGTTGGTAGTCATGGATAAAGTGCCACTGGTGTCTTGAAGTATTTGTTCACACAGTCGTTGTGAGACCAATTTTAAGAAGACATAATTTTGACGGCCGTCTAACTGTATGGCTTCCATCTGGTCTTCGCGAATATGTAGTGAAGTGTCAATTCACTCGTGGATTTCCAATGCGGTCGGCCTTTTAGCAAACGTAATTCCAAATGTATTAACATGCATTGTCGTTGTAGAGGCTAGAAAAGTGACTAGTACACAAACAAACGCGAAAACGCGCGCGGGTTTACCCGTACAACAACACAGACCTCGCACGCCGCTGTGCGATGTGCACTCGGCGAGCGCTGACGCGATACTGCCGCCCCTAGACTACTATGACATCTTTAATTATTAATTGATATATATATATATATATATGTATGCATTAAATGTACAGTTCAGTAATTATTCTTTCTTTTAAAGTACGCAATTAATATAAACATTCACTTTATTCCACAAAAGTACTTTTCAGAGGTTATGAGCTTTGCATAAGTAATTTCCGGCGAACATAAGATTTTTGCTAGCTATATATTTTTTCTGAGTTTTTTTGCAAACAAAATTCTTTTAACATTATAAACTAATAATTTTACAAGGAACGTTTTTCAACATTTACAAAAGTTTGTACAGCTACGGAGAAGAGCCTTGTCATATTTTTACAAAATTTACAGAGCAGGAATTGTCGGTATAGGTACAAAGAATTCCTTTGTAGTATTACAAAGTTTACCTCTGTAACTTAGTAAACTAATGATTTTACAAAGACTGTCTTTGTAGTTTTACAGGGATTTGTAAAAGTACAAAGAAAATCCTTGTGAAAATTACAAAATTTTTTTTAGAGTTCAGGTTCTTTACTCCATATTATTATGAAATTTTTTTCTTAATCAGTAGTTAAGTGTATATGCTTGATTATTTTGTTCCTATTCACAGGATACAATTTTAGCCTATTTAAAACCTAAAAGTATTTATTCACTTCAAGAAACCATAGACTTTTTAGTGTAATTTATCTACTAGACAATCATGTTCACTATGTCATGTCTTCAAAATTTGACGTAGCCCCGCTAGTCGTTTTACAAATATTTTGCTACTGTGTAGTAAAAATATTTAACGTATCTGCCTTCCTTTATTACTGTTTTGGCCCAACCTACATTTGAAAAATTTTTCCACACATGTAATAAAATAAATGTTAAAGAATAATACAAAAATAATTTTAATTCAGAGGCGTTTAAATAAACTTTAAGCATTATCAACTAAATGTCATCACTTTAAAGTAACATACGTTACTGAAGGTTTCACTATAGTAACTAAACCGCTCAGAGAAACAGAAGTTTCTCTTTCTTGTTTGTCGAGTATAAATAAACAATGGCATGGAATTTATACAAACAAAAAGAGTCTCATAGCGGTGTCTTGCAGCTAATACCATTGTGATTAACATACTAAAAATCTACATACGTACCTTTGCTCCTTTGGCCACCAGATTGGAAATATGGCTGACAGTATGCACCTTTCCGGTAGTTTTTGTTATTTTACGGGTAAACCATGCAGTTTAGCGACAAAATGTATACGAATGAAATTTAAAAAAAATTAAATTTTAAACAATTTTAGTCTTATTGGTTTTCACCGTATCTCTCATAGTTTTTCTGTTATTTCGATTTATACACGTAAATTAATTTTGATTTTTGCATAAAATAAGAAAATATTCGCTGTGTTCCACTTTTTCCGGGGAAATTAGTTAATAAATGAAGTAATTCTGATGGCTTGTTCGTTAACAAATCACTTTCAATAATTCAGTTTACAATAACATCTTTTAGGGTATCGCAGTTGAAGTTTTTTTTTTTTTCGAAGCCTGGGGTAGGGAAGAGAGAACTATACACATGGTTCCCCTAAATTTTAGTTACATTTATTGTCAGCACTAGTCATCAGATCTACTATTACTAATGTAAACAAATGAACTTTTAAAAGTCCTGGTAAATTATTTTAATACAATTTTTTTGTTAATTGTTATAACAATAGTCAAAATATATTTTTTTTTACTTCAGCATATTTTATAAAGGTTTGAAGAGTCTTTCCATGTTTTTAGAAGATATCTCCTTCCTTCAATACAAATAATATTGTCACGAAGTTAAGGAAGGAAAATGTTTTCCTATGTAAAGTCCTTAATATTTTTCTGCCGTCTAAAACAATTATGTACTATTTTAGACATATTTTGTGTGCGTCGCTTATTTATATCAATTTATATAAAAAAAACTCACACAAGTTACATTCAGCACAAAAAAAATTAATAACATTGTCTAATAAACTTTTAAAAAATTTATTTTTGACTTACTTTATTTACTCGGTTTGAAGGTAATCCTTGGTCTCGTCATTTGGCACATTTATGTTGGTGCAATTTTCCGCCACACAGTTCTTGCATGTCTTACTACATGGAAGTCAATGGCGTCTACGCTTGCAGTTTCGTGATCGTGGATCATACGTGGAAGTTTTACAAGCGCACCGAACAACGTTCAGTCAAGTATCTGGTGCTGGGCCAATGTCTGTTGAAATTGAAGTAAGTTCACCGCCCACATTTTCCCATCAAAACTTTGTTGCTTTTCCTATGTTCTCTTTTAATGCCTTCCAAATCATGCACTGAAAATCAACGCGAAGGAGGTGGTACCTCGCAGCATTTTCTGTTGGTGGCAGACGAGCGATGTCAAATTCATTGCTTACAAGACATATTTTCTTTACGTATAGTTTGTATCGCAATTAATTCAGAGTATCATTCATTGGACCTCCTCCGTGCACGGATACTTATATATTAAGACCTGTTGTAATAATGTCTTCGTTACTTATGCTCATGGACCCAAACTTGAAACACTCGGACAGCAATTCAGAACTGAACAGTTTGCGGAAAACTACATATTTGTTTTTACCAATCAGCGAACTTGTAGTATCACATCCTGTTAATGAATGAACAAAAATAGGTATTTGACAAGCTTCGTTACCTATAGTCTCTCTCATTTGGAGAACGTTTCGTATTTTTCCATTTTGCTTCATACCTTGCATTGTGATATCATGACTCGTGTGATGCAACTGCGTCATTAAAATGTCTGTGTCATCGGCCACCACTGTCACATGTCTGGATCTTGACAAATCCAGTGCAGTTCTAACAATAACTTTGTCGGCATACGAAATGCTATGTATTACATGATGGCCTTCTTTGATCAGTTGTTTTCCTAACCAATTAATAAGTTAATAAATATATGTTTGTTTTGCTTGTTTGCGAAAAATTCGACTTTACTTGTCACCACTGGTGTATGACTTTCAAAATTTATGGTTACCGATGACTGTTTTATTCACCAACTGTGTTCCGTATCCTTGACGCTCGTTGTTGTATAGCCATCAAAGACAACAGTTACTTTCCCATAAATCCTTTTAATGTGATTTTGATATAAAAGAATGAAATCTGAATAATTTGCTGCTGGAGGCCATACCATCATGTGGAGTAGCGCTCCACCATCAAGAACATAGTATGTGTCATCATGAATGCTTGAGGCATTGTCGGATATGACTCCATCTAGGTGTCTTGCAAAGGCAGATTTGTCAGTTTTTCTGATGCGTTGCTTTTCTGGGTCAAACAGAGCAGGTGGAAAAGTACAAAGTTAGTAACTGAGGTACTCTTCACAGTTTTCTGTATAAGTATTTAATGACAAACAAATCAACATCCTCTGTGCCATACCAGCAAAAGTCACCCCTTTCTTTAGAACTTTCATTGTCACATCTTGGTCACATTTCTTCATCTTTACTTCTTGCAATGTCTTTCCAGTCATTTTCAGTAGTATTGTTTGGCCTATGGTGTCAGCATCGTCAACAGTCACTTTTCTTTCTACATACGACAGACTAGTAGCTATATTGCACAAATCAGAAAACTCGCTGTTGAAAGGGCTGTGAGTTGATAAAAACTGCATAATTTTTCTTACATTTTGCAGATCCCTGCATTGTTTAGCAGATGACGATTCGACATGCATCTGGCTATCAAAATGTCAACTCTTTGTAAGTAAATAGATTGCCATACTGACTGCACTACATGTTGAATGACTTAACACCTATGATGCTCTTTGGCTCTCCGTCATACCTCCGCCGTGAGTTATTCCAAATCTCCCCTTCGTTGATTTCATGAGGGTCTGTTCAATAACCATGTCAGTCCATACACCTCCCCACATTCTATCGTGTCGTCTTAAAGTGAAAAATCCTTTGGTGAACATTGCATACACCTGTGGGTACTTCTCTAATTCTCTTATATCCTGAGTATAAACTCTTGCGTACTTGGCATAATTGTAGTGGCCAGAGCTAGCAAAAAAAATATAACTTATTTTCGGTAGCACTTAGAGGCATTTCAAAATTCCCTGTCATTTCAGACCAAATAAATGCTTTTGCTATGTCAAACATCTTCAAGTATAAAATCCACAGTTTTGCTGTTCGACTTTCTTTACTTAGTTCAATTTTTCGTTTTCCCAGTCTTTCGATTATTTCATTCAGAACAGAACTTTTAAGCGCGTCAGTGGTTGACATAGCTTTCTGAAAGAGTCCATCAAACAGCCTGATTAAATCACTTATCTTCTGCTGACTTTCGTCTGTGACATCTATGCCATCAGTGCCTGCCATTCACTCAACTTCTCTGTTTGTGTTGAATTCCAAAACAGCTGCTATAAGTGATGCTACAAGCGATGCATGAATTAAGTAGTGACCTCGTAAAGAACGTGACAATGCTTTTCCCGACAATAAATGGGGTATACTGTTATCAGCATATACCTCTTGTAGAATTTCTTCAATGCCTGAACAAGCTATCAGTTCCCCAATAGATCCCAGGAACGACATTAATGTATGAAAACCACCTAAACGAACTACTATGCAAGGAAATTCATTAGGCTTCGAATTCACCACTTCGATTGCTTTAGTGTACATGCAATAATCTACCCGAGAAAAGTGGAACACAGCGAATATGTCCTTATTTTCAGCATATTTAAAATTAATTTCATGTTTAAATTGAAATAACAGAATGACCACGAGAGGTACGGGTAAAATTAATAGGATTAAAATTGTTTGAAATGTTCTTTTCTTTCATATCGTTCTTATACATTTTGTCAATAAACTGCATGTTTTACCCGTAAAATAATAGAAACTGCCGGAAAGGTGTATATTGTCAGCCATATTTCCAATATGGCGGCCAAAGGAGCAAAGGTGCGAATGTAGATTTTTAGTATGTGCAAGACACCGCAATCATACTTTTTGTATGTGTTAATTCTATGTCGGGCCCATTTTTTGCTATTTCAACTCGACTATATGTGGCCGGCCTTTGGTATTAGCTGTGTCATTAATGTAAAAAGGGAAAATTAAAAACCTCGCTTTCTAATGGTTACATAATAAGTTAGTCCAATCATTAAATCAGCCTGTTAGTTGTAAGTAAAGTGTACCCTATGAATATAACAATATTACATAGTAACCACCTGCTTGAAGAAAATATTAACTCTTATGAGTTTAAGTGATTGTACTTTCATTACAGGTTATATTACTCTCTGTAAGCAACTTAATTTGTACTCATGGTTTTGCCAAGATATAAGTGATTTTCTTTTTAACAACATAACTTATAAGTGAGTAAGGTTTTTTTAGGTTATCTGTAAATATTTATACGAACATATGTTTCGTTACAGATGTACGATTTCAACGGCGACGTGGCAACAGTGTACACTGGAGAGACAGACATCAGGCTTACAGGTATCACGGAGAAGTATAATGGAAATGTGTCTCTACCACAGTGGCAAGGAAAGTGTGCTTTCATAAACGGCACTAGTGATTCAACGAAATTTCCATCTTTAGTAGAATCCAACGATTCTCTAAGTTTCTTCAGGAAATCTGTATGTCGGCCGATGCCTCTGGTAATTTTCATTCACGTTTATGTCATGGATGCAGAATTGTTATTGTGTGATTCTTAAACACCCTTCATAAATTGGATGAGCGCCGATGCTAAGCCGGAGAGTACATCATAGAAGTTAAATTATTATTCTGTTGAGGTTAATAGTATATTTATATTTACATCTACAATTACACTTAAACGGCGAACATGTTAAGTGTACGAAGATAACGATAGCGAGTATTACAAAACTCTAGTTCGAAGCTTGGAGTCGGGAGATATAACTACCATAGACACGGCCATACTGAACTGCTGTAACCCGCACTTTATCAGCGTGACCCGGCGCCGCTGTGGCAACATTAAACCGCACATAACACGGTAAACATTGCTCAGAATCTTAGTTCCTTGCTCTAACGATCAGGCGTGATTAAGACATTTATTTTGACGACAATTACTGCTAAGAAAAACCTTCATGGGCATTTGTGAAAACCTCTAATACCGTAACAGCCTAACGTACATTCGTATGTTATATCTTGAATGTAATGCGCAACAAAGTACTATACCGTATTGCAAATGAGTACCAGGGGCACATTTCACAAAGCTATGTATTTGTTCAATACAAGGAAATTAATACAAGTTTACAATAAATCGCATAGCATTGTGTTTCACAAAGTAACAAGTCGACACTTGTAAATAGAAGTAAACTTTTAAAATTTTCACTATGCAACTTGTCTGTTGCTAACAAGTGTACAGCTTGTCAGTAACAATTTAAGAACCAAACTTGTTGCTGTCAAATTGCTGTTTATATATTTTTTTCTTCAAATCTCAGATAATAGGTAAGCTGCTTCACAAGTGTGCCAGTAATTTCAGTTAATGAAGTGATGTTTAGTTATTCTTGTTCTTGGGAAGGTGAATTGGTAGAGGAATCGCAAAGATGTAAGAGAGCCTTCGTGCAGAGAATAAACATACATTTTGAATTGGTGTTCGAGTTTAATGAAGCTATGTCATCCCAACTGCACTTGTCCGCAGCAAGTAAATATTTCACATGTCTATGACAGGTCTTGGAACACTCTGTGAGACACTAGTCACTGACAGCTTATTATTACAAGTGCTTAGTTTTTACAATTCTTATTCACAAAACTGGTACCTTCGTGAAATGGACTTAGCTATTTAAAATGAGGAAGTTATTCCATTAACATATTTTCTTAAGAAGCGGATACAAATAATAATTTAGGTTTACGCTACATTTTGTCTGTGATGACACTCAAGACCTTAACAGCTTCTTAAATCTCTCCATCGCACCGCTACTGCAGATGTAGGGATACTGGTCATGGTCAGTGAAAAAAAAAATTTTGATTTGGGATTCCTTTAATTAATTTTCCTAAAACTTGCAACAAAGGCTCGCTGCAACTGCCTCCATATTCTACACAGATTTAAGAACGACGCATCATGTTTGTTTCGGATATGTGCAAGTACAATCTACATTTTACCAGCTGCTGCGGTGATCCACCCTAAAAAATCTTCTTGTGACACCACTAGTCTCATAACGAAGCTAAGTATGAGCATCGAGAAGAATTAGAACGGGCAGACCACGTTGCCGATCCATCGGTCTGTAAATCTGTAGTTGAGGTACAGTGCAATTCAGAATAAATGAGCGGCAGAAAAATGTCCACTTCGGATATGATCGGCTGTTAAACAAATGTGACGCCTATGTACCTAGGCATACGCGCAGCGCGCGTAAGTAACTCCAATCGCGGTGAGTTGGGGGCCCGCGAGATACAGTCGCTCTTTTATTTGCTGTCTGTTCTAACCATAAACTGTGCAACCAAAGCGAGGGCATTTGATTGGGTATTTTGCGAAATGCTTCGTAACTACCCTGTCGTCTAAGCGAGAGGAAGAATTACATATATCATTCTGGCACATTATTATTAGTTTACACTGAAGTATAAAACATATATTTTTCTTCTGTAATAAGACAAGTGGTCAAATTATTTTTCTTTCTATTTATATTGTTTTCATTGCATCTCAAACAGCAAACTGGAATTATTACAGGAACACTTTAAGTAGATATAGTAGACAGGAACAGCAATGGCGTTTGTTAATGAATCTTTCCGGTGTTTTCCTGGAGTAATCTATGGAAACCACTGAAAACCGAGCCAACCTCCGTGACGCAGGTGCGTGACGCGTCGGCTTGCGGTGAGAGAGATTCTGAATTCAAGTCCCAGTTGAGGCATGGGTGTTATTTAATTTTGATGTATACATCATAAAATGAGAGAGACAATACAAAGTTTTTATGTTTCTGTTGATTTGAAAAATTGTTTCTGTTTAATATAAATTGGCCTCTAGTTTTTACGAAAAAAAAATATCGGAGCTACAATTCGCTTCAGTAACTTAAGTTTACACATGTGCCACTGCTTCTTGGTCAATTGATGGATGTATTTAACTCTCAACGTTTGGGGATTTTACCGGCAAATTACAGGCGTGTAGTGTCCCAGTAACCTTCTTCTGATTGGCACAGACAAATGAGCGGCGCATCTACACGAAGTACACTTTTAATATCCACGAAGCAGAGATGATGATATGCACGTAAGTCGTTAAAACTAGAAGGGGCTAAAATAATTTTGCAATAACTACTGGCACTTAGCAGAGATGATGATATGCACGTAAGTCGTTAAAACTAGAAGGGGCTAAAATAATTTTGCAATAACTACTGGCACTTACTCATGTGGCATTATACATAATTATAAGGGGAATATAGCCACTCCTTCAATTAACAGGAACAAAAAACTTGGTAATTACTGATCTATATGCTTCGCGAAATCAGTGGCCTTAAAACTATACAAGATGTTACGAAAAGGTACGGCCTAACTTTCAGGAACTATTACACACTCACACAAAGAAAGAAAATATGGGATATGGACACATGTCCGGAAACGCTTATTACCTTACATCTCGTTAAATGTCAACACATACAATGCAGTCCAGATTACCTTCCATCAAGTGGCCCACCTGGCGGTGAACCTAGGAAGTAAAGTAGGCCTACATTGGAAAGAACTAATCCATTGGGTGTTTGGGACATTTTCTGTACGTAGTGTTATTTACGATGACATTTAACGAGATGGAAGGAATTGAGCTCTACCGTGGTAACTAAGCGTTTGCGGACATATGTCCACATCACATATTTTCTTACTTTGGGTGTGTGAAATGTTTCCTGAAAGTTTGGCCGTACCTTTTTGTAACACTCTGTATTCAATGCCTGGGTTGATTATGAAGTTTTGGAACACAAGTGCGTTGCTACGTTAATAATGTCACTGCTGGGCCTTTCAGAGTCACACTTTCAGGATTGCGTATTTTTATAAGGGGAACAGAGAGATCTTACGTGGCACTGCCTGCATATGCAAAAAAAGTGAACCTACCTGCAGAGAAATCGTTGTGCAATGTGCCACCATAGAACCTGTAAGGGTGTCAGCCCACTACGTTTGTGGAAAATGTTGTATCAAGTTCATACATTACTTTGCATATTTGTTTCTGTTATGTCCAGTTAGTTTAAAATAAAGCAACCTGAATAAAGACGTGTTAAGCCATTTTAAAAAGTTTTTCAAAACTATGTTTACAATATTTTGTATGTTGAAGCTGATGAGAGACGTCATATAAGTTATAATTCAGTTTTGTACGAAACTATCTGGATTACGTTTAACAGGTCGAGAAATTTAGAAACGCAAGTTGTTTGCTTTGTGATGCAACTGTAGTCAATGTATACCAGTGTTCTGCGAACCTACTTCTTGTTAAGAGCTGAGAGTGTTCTTCTTTGTTGCCCATTTGACACTTTAATCCTTAACCAGGTCACTGAATCAGAATTCGAAAATATATGCGCATATGCATACTAGGCAACGTCATTTGAGTTTTTTATTTAAGTATGTCTAATAATTTACAGAGCGCAGTTACACAAACTTACAAACTGTCTAGTCCCGAAAGTGTTTTCACAAAATGCAAGACGAACTGGTTCGTCTGTAGTAACTTTCTGCTTTGCTTGTTTCAAACGACATGTCTTCGTGGCTATGTTATTTTTCTCTACTCTGCTGTCTTTTACTTGACTCGTTATATTCGCTGGCAAAATTGCGTGAAAAGTCGGTACGTTAGATACAAACGTGAAAAACATCTCTATATTTCTACTGGTTATGATAAGTATCACCGGCTGGTAGAAAACAAATTTCATGCCTTTTCACCCATTTAGGTGTCGAATTTCGAAAAATTTCAATTTAAAATCTAAAATACTTGTAGGCTACAAGTCTCCAATTGGAGTGAAAATCCCGACATTAGCCGTTCAGTCGAAGCAAAATCAATCGTTTATTAAAAATTACATTTTCCCACTATACAAAACTGAGAGTTTGAATTTCGAAAATTCTTAAAACTGTTTTGTGGCCATTTACATAATAATAATCCTGAAGCAAAAATGAACTAAATATCTCGAAGTGTTCGATGTATATAGGAGATTTGTCTAAAACACATTCCATGTCTTTTCACATCATGAGAGACTGAATTTCGAAAAATTCTTGAATCTTATTTTAGGCACCTTTATTGGCGTCTCTTTGACGTGAAAAACACAACAGCCCTCCTCTGGGTTCAAGATGTAACGACGATTTAATAAAAACACATTTAATCACTTTTTACATCTTTTCAACTCCTTAAGGGGGGAACTTCGAAAATTCCTGAAATTACTTTTCAGCTACTTGAGTAATCATCAACCTAAACGAAAGTCACGTCGCTACATAAAATATCAATGAGGTCTTTACACACACTACACACACATACACATAAATCTTTTTGGGGCTGAATTCGAAGAAAATTCTTAATGTTATTTTTTAGATATTTACGTAAGTATTAAAATAAAGCAAAGATCACTACGATATCTCGATTGGTTCGATAGATATGGAGGGATAATCGAAAACATATTTAATGTATTTTCACCCCCTTACTTATCAAATGTTGGAAAGTCTTGGGGTCCTATTTTAGTCATTTGTATACTTAACCATTTAATGTAAAAATCACTACGAAAGCCAGTTGTGTTCCAGCTATTTAGAAGATTCATGAAAAACATGTTTTCCCTCTTTTAAGTGCTTGGGGGGTCGAATTCCAAATTATCCTAAAATTGCTTTTTTTTATTTACGTAAGTAACATTTTGATGTGAAAACCAACTCTTCCTCTTGAAGGATTCGGTAGATATCAATAATTAATCTGAAAAACATTTAATGTCTTTTCACCCCCTTAAATGTTGCATTTCAAAGAATCCTGAAACTGGCTAATATGCATTTTATGTGTCTCCCACTGAAGTAAAAATAACTTTGATAACCCCATTGAGTTCGGTCTCTATTGGCGTTTCTCCGAAAATGCATTTCACTCAGTTTCACCCCTTTAGAGGTCGAATTTCGAAAAATCCCTTCATAGTGCTCGCCTACGACCTGAGAGTACACAACACAAGACATTTCTCGATTCTAGGTCCAGTGGTTTGGGCTTTAGTTTGATGTATCAGTCAGTCATTGAGTCAGTCAGTGTTCTCTTTTATGTATAGAGATAATTTTGCATGGTACGAAAGAACTTTAAGATATAACGAAAATAGTAAAATAAATTTTCCCCATCCGAGAATCAAACCTGTATCTGCCACCTGAAAAATATTTAAGTCCTAACATATATAATCAATGCAATACCTATCATTACGCGTTAAAAGTTTTGTTGCTTACGTTTCTATAGGATTATTATTAAATTTTTATTAAAAACATTTGAAATAAATTTTCGGTAATTACATGTGGTTTTTGTTAACTTTCCTCAATATTTATTGCAAACAAGGGTGCCCATCTTACAGATTGTAAGGGTGGCCAAGATCATAATATATTTTTATGTCAACAGGAACTGATGTAGTCTGTGTATAAATTTGTGGCCACTGGCATATTTCGAAACATGAAACCGCGTAGATTACGAAACTTGAAAAACTGATAACTTCTTTACGTATTTAAGATTTCGCTCTCGCGCTGTCGATATGCACATATTTGCAACAAAACGTTTATGTTAAATAGGTCACATTGAAGTTCGAGAATCACATTATGGTAATGGACAACCGTTACAGATTCATATTTCACTTATTTTCCTTGCAGAAACATTTCTTTACATCGTAATTATAGCACAAAAGAAACCAGTTTTTAGCTTGTTTGCAAAATAAGTAACGATTAGTTTGGGTTTTTAATATAATTTAGTTTTTTTTGTAGTTAAAAATTTAAAAAGAATGAATTTACTAACTCATACGTCAAAAATCACTTTTACTTCCAAGTAAATGTTCTTGAAACTGTAATATTAAACCTGCTTGAGCTCTACCAGTTTAAAAAAAACAATCTCAACAGAAATAATTTTCTTATTTAAGGACATGCTCTTCAGTTTCTATTTTTAGCAACATTAATTTTTACACCTAAACGAGAGTAGATGTAAAAAAACATGTTTGACAGTTCTGTTTAGTATAGTCTTCTCTATGTTGACTGATTATTTTTCAATGCAGTAAATACCATGGTTCTAGCTAATTACTAATTTAACGAAATTCTCGTTAATTGACATTTAGCCGAAATCGTTTAGTTTTTCGCTTCGAAAAAATTAGCTATCACTGCAAGAACCATTTTAAACAAAACTACTAGACATATTTTTGATACCTGCTCTCAGTTAAGATTCGCAGTATGAACAAGAGAGCATGGCCTTAATGGAAGGTTCAATTTTTTTTATTATTTTCAAACATCAAATTCAATCAGTATAAAATATTTTTCAAATCAATTTTTAAAAGGAATAGGGCGACCAGTTACGAGTACCTGTTAAGCTATGTGTACAACTTTAGAATAACGTCAAAATACCGAAAAAACACTGTCGGAATATCGGGTCGTCATAAACACGAAACCGCAATCTCTGTTTAATTGAAAAACCCAATTATTTCAGAATTTAAAGTTTAAGTTTAGAGTTAAAATTAGACTAAATAGAGTTTAAGACATTGCTGTCAAATCGATATTATTCACATTCAACTTCAGATATTTGCTGACAGGTAGGTAATGACAAAACGTAGCATACTATTTACGATACATCGTTAAAAATTGTTAACAGCATTCTATCGAGAAAAAATACTACGACTTAATTTGTGACCCCTCCCTTTATTTTCAACGAAAATGATCGTGGATCGATATCTGTAACGTAATTTACCATTCTAATATTGTGTTCAACAATGTCTTTGGTAAGAGGATTTTAAATTTTTTTTATTTTCTTTCTCGTGCATTCCTATAATGCTTCACAATCACCTAACGACAACCCTTGCCAACTCTCAAGATCAAAGCTGTGAGAACCACCATAATTTTATTCACTTGATATGGGCATGAACAAACGGCAGTAAAATGCGTACTAGGAAGAAAAGGATACAACAAAAATTAGTTTCAAGCAGCACCTTGGACGCATAAAATGCTTTAGGGCATTCGAGTACTTGGAAGTACTGACTGCTCAAAGAGCCCAGAATATGTTCATGTACATCTCTCGAACTGTGCCAGTTTCATCACATGGCATCGAAAATAAGATATATACAAACTTATTTAGTATCTGAATTTTATGTGCTTCGTATTCGTTTAATGTGCTGGATAGTTTGTATTATCTTTTTAAACTGTCGATAGTTGGTACAGAAAAAAATTAAACAAGTTACGATGTTGACTTGGCCAGGAAAGAGGTATAACTGCAAAAAGTTACTAAATTAAAGTTTTATTAAAGGATAATTATTAAATTCGTTATGGCAAATCAACACAAATTATTTAAATACTCTTGTTTGTATATTACGTTAAATAATATCACACAATTGACTTTTCAGAAATTTAAATTGTTATATCTTTAAATATTTTACTGACAGATATGTATTATATGTGTGCGTGAACTGAAATATGTGTACATCATTTCGTGATTGACGTCGTGAATGTTGGAGTCAGTACGAGTCCGCCTACGTGATATGACAACAGCGCGCAAGCAAGCGGTAAATCTGGCTCCTGAGTGAAAGACTGAGTTCAAATAGTCCTTTGCCGAGTCTATCCCTGTCTAAACGTAGGAAATTCGGTGTGAATGACCAAAAGACTTGATAGTTCGTTTGGAAGTTTCTAATGTGTGGATTCAATAGAACGACTGAGTCACATTTAGTTTCAAGGAAATAAGCGAATGCAGTAACCTAGAATAAATGTATGGCACCCTAAGCGCGGATTTTACTGGGAATGGTCTTCTGTGCAATAGAAATTAATACCAAGTCAAAGTTAATTTAGAGAAGTCACATTTTTAACGTGTCTTGCACAACAGGACAATTAAAATAAACTAATGTCCAATCACACACTTCTGTCCCGGCGCTGACGGTAAAATATTTGTGTAAGTTGTGGAGGACATCGTAAGAATTCTATCTTTATGCTGCCTTAAAAACTTTTTATTGATTAAATAAAAAAATTTTAATTGATGCTTTACGTGTAAAAAATCCTCTCTAATTAATTAATTTCACATGCCAACAAAACTATCAAATCACTGCATATTATATGACAACTTTCAATCCTACTTCAACGACGTTATAAACACCTCTTGACAATGTTAAAAACTCTAGCTCTTCTCTTTGGCGGTACCTCTAACTAACAGACCTTCACAGTATTTAGTCCCAGCAATTATATAATTTCTTTATTTACTCAGTGCTACAAATTATTCTATTTCCACTAATTTTCTAACCATAAATATAAACACAGCAAACTATCCACTCCTCTTCTATTCAAATACCTGTCGAGGAGGTTTAATGCACAAATACGCTAGCAAGTACGTGGATGTCAATTCATCACTTACGTCACTGCCTCTTATATAACTACAAGTAGGTTACACTAACAATAAAATCATTAATTAATAACAAATTTAGTAATATTCACCTATCTCTATAAAACATACATAGTTACGCTGATTTTTACGGCACCCAACATAAAGTATCTACGACTACAGTAAGATATGTATTGTAATATTGGATTTTTATTAGGTTACATACAGATATAATAAAAATTTTAGGTCGTCACAGGTAACGGGACGAAAAACTAAGTTTGCTATTACTGATGGATTTAATTGCAACAATAATCAGTCATCATATCTTACAAAAATATTTTACAACAGTCAAATATATTAATTCTTAAGAGTGTATTTTATGTAATAAAAATTTTACCGTAGGATGTCGATGTTTAAATTAACATTTTATGTACATTGGTATAGCCTAAGCAATAATATGTTGTATGAATCACAGTATTTCGTTAACAATGTAAGAATTAAAGTTGAGAACATTTAGCTACATTTAGTCTGCAAACATTTCTACGGCGCGGTGGTTAAGAAACTATATTGCTAGTGTAGCTAGTCTCATTTGACTTCGGGGCTATGTGCTACAGCCAAAAGACAGCTGTAATACTGTGAAGGTCTTCTCAAGTTCAAAGCTGGAATCTGATGGTAGGTCAATACGGCAAACAGTAACCAGCAGAATGGTTTTGTGAACAGTGAATCTAAATGCGAAGAGTAAATTACTGACTATCAAGAAGAGTTTATGTTGCTGTGCACATGGCCAATATTGAGAAAGGCAAACTCTTCCTGTGACTGTTATATTGTTAACTTTCTATGTTAAACTCTGTATTCAGTACGTCTAAACAGTATTTTCGGTCCCGATTGGAATCAGAACTTATAATATGTTCCTGGGTTTGGCACTGTCACAGGTAGTGTTATGAACGTTAAAAATGAAGCTGGAAAGAATATCCTTTTCAAATTTGTTTTCGAATACTCTTATTATACACGTAGGCTTGAAATATAAATTAAACAATTAAGGCATGATTGCGGTATTTCAATACCAAATAATAACTACACACGATCAAGAGTGTTATAAAACATAAACATGTAAAACTAATGCACTTTATCGTATTGATATTGTAGTGTCCATAAATACGAAATTCAACAGAGCAAATCATATTTGCTATTCCGACGTATTAATAAATAAGAACTAAATACTTACTTGCTGTCATACCTCGTAATCTTGGTATGTATATAAGAAACATGTGGTGTATGTTACACTGAAGTTATATTAACTTCTTTATGTAAGTCACATAAGTATTTTTGTGATTGTCCTTTACAGAGATAATTACGAATTTTTTATAAACATTTTGTAGAGTTCGCTTCTTATTTTAATAGACTAGTTCTTAATTTTTTTTTCATATATAGGCTTTCCTGGCACAAACTGCAATCAAAAATATTGTTTAACCTATTCTAAAACAAGCCGCAGCTCATTTGTTCATCGTTCGACATTTTCAATTATATATAACCATAACGTATAAGTCGTTTAACAATTGCAAAATATTTACCATATCTGATTTCTCTTTATAAAGCAATAATGGTGCCAATGAAGCACTTTCTGTAGTCCCCTCCAGAAGTTCACATGTGATATTATAAATTTTAAAACAATATTTTATGCTACATGTCTGAGTTAAGTGTTAGCATGTTCGCAAAAATTATTGTAATTAAAGAAAGAGACCAACTCGAGAAATTTATATCCAACATAGCCTTTTTTTTCATATGGGATCACAATTGAGGACCTTGCAGCAAGAGAGGGGAAGATCCATATTAATACACTTGTGGGAAAGGAAATATTAACTGTACTAAAAATTATCTCAATATATTCCTCTAGTATAAAGGCACTATTTGTACACAGCCTTGGAAAGTATTTACATGCTTAAATACATACGTGAGAACACAGAAAATTTTCCAAAGTTTGGAACTGCCCCTTTCTTGCGCCAATTTACAAAAAAAGTAATGCTCTGTTAAATATGTTTTATTCTAAAGAAATTTAAACAAATTAGACACTAATAACAAATACATGTAAATGTACTGTAACACTTACGCCTCAAATATGCAAGAAAATATTAATCAATCACATATTATTGTTTCTTTATGTATTAGAAATGACAAAATGTACTATAACACAAATAAATTGTAGTCTTCTGCTTCAAAATATTTCTCACTGTTAGACTAACATATGTATTGTGTCTCGTGAGCTATAATTAAGTGAAAAAAGTCAAAAATATACTGGTGATGAATGTTTAAATGATTTGGAGTTGCTTCCATCTTGCACCAATTTTTCTAACATATTAGAATGTTATCAATAATCGTTACTAAGTCTAATAAATATGCCCAATCTCTGCTGAAAGATGACGTCGTACATTAAAATATGGACTTACGCATATCATAATACTTGAAACAATACCTACCATAAATTTAACACGTATGTATTATTCAGTAGCATAGTCAGCTTGATCATCATCACTAGTGTCAGACACATTAGTGGTATTGGTATCTATAGCAGCCACATCCTTCAATGCATGGTAAAATGTTGCTTCATTCGGTGGATTAAAGTTTGTAGCTAAATGCATAACATCCTTATACTTGGCTGTTTTCAGTGGTAGTGCTGAATCATAAAGAACAGACGACGGCTGCAGAAGCTAACTAATATTTACATTCTTCACGATACAAAACTCTTCGTATATAGGCAAAGACGTAGATACACTTACATTAATAGTGTCAACGTGCTTCTTGCTGTATTGAAAGATTCGATATTGCGATATCTAAATCTCTCCTTACTTGAATAAATAATCACGTTCTTGAAATTACTACCATACTTCTCGGTAAAGTTCAAAATCATGTTTTGGGCAACATGAATAGGTGTAAACTTTCTGGGTGCTTGTCGAACATGATGTACATAATGTTCTGGATTGAAGACGTATTCCTTCTTCCTCATAAACTTCTCAATTACACCAAAACAGCGATCGCACGGGAGAAAGCTGTGTCCAGGCTCTGGAAAACTATGAAAAATTTTCTCTAATGAAATAGTTTTGGCAATAAGGTACAAAAACTGAACTATTGTCATATTCTTATTTTGTGACACTTCATTATCTGAGAAGGTATAGCACCTTTACTTTTTTTGGGACATTATTTTCGTAGTGATTCAAGAACGACGTATCTTCCTACCCGTTGTTTCATCATACATATAGAAGTGAGTACAGCCAGTATTTCCAGAGTGTACACAAAAGTTATAGGTCCACAGCTTACTTACGGCTGTAGAATGAAAGAGGGTACTTTTGACAGTGGCAGGTTTTGCTGGAAATCAAATGTTAGTACTTCTACTTTCTCGTCTTCTTTGCTTAGTTTACTTTTTCTCTCATGTCTACAAAATGTTTCAGCCTTCGTGTCATGTATATGTTTCTGTTTCTTCAACTCTTGTCTTTCTTCTTCATTGAGATCTGGATTTTTTATTTTGTTGTTTAGCATGTCACACTTCCCACATGTGTCTGCATGAGGGCACCCAAAACAGTAGCTACAGTTTTACTTGAAGTACCGATATTAAAATCCATGTGATAATTTAGGTTTGAAGTTTGGATTACGTGTATGATCATTTGAATGATATTGCTCATATATTTCTGGTTCATGCAGTTGTAAGTACAGTTCGTACATTTTTTTTACATTTAGATCTGGAGACAAATAAAATCTAGCACTTTTATTTATGTTGTAATGGGATTCTTTGCGAGGGAAGATGCTAATGTGACTGTCTATTTGATCAACCAACTCTTCAAATATTTTGTTGACTCTGTTTTTACGTTTGCCTCGCCCATCTTTAGGCGCTGTTAAAGTTTGCACATTCATATCCTGCAATACATTATCTACTCTCTTTTTCGATATTCCATGAATATATATAAATACGGCACTGCAAACTCTCCCTGATTCTGTTCCTAGTTTGATGTGATATTTGTGAGAACATTTACGTTTCTTTCCCTTGCAATTTTTTTAACCTACCTCTTTTTACTGAAGTTGATTCAATTAAACCACCTTAATAAATATTTTGTAAATCCCTGTCGCCTAACTCATTGAATTTTGACACCATGCACTTTTTTTCTTCCCTAACGTTTTCATAATATTTATATCTACAGTGACAGTCTGGTCCAGTAGTTTTAGGTTGAACTTCTTTCCTTTTCCAGTTTACATAACCTTTGCCTTCATTAATAGCCCCATTTTTTAACATTCCTTTTCCAATTCTAAGGAATTGCACGTTTTCTCTTCTTCTTTACAGCTACTGGTATGTCACCTCTTTCATTTTGCTCTGATTCCATAACAAAGCACTGTGCACCATTATTGTATTTTGTCTGATTGCTTGTTGCATATTGAAGTGTTTTTAACCTCTTCCTAAGACTTTTCAGTTTCTTTGAAGGGCCAGTGGTGGCGGGTGTAACATCATCTGTGCTGTTTCCGAGTCTGAGGGTTCGTACACTTCTGATGAACCACTACTTACATCTTATTAAAAGCCAGAATATATGTTAACGTCACAATATAAACGCTACCATAAAAAACTCGCAACACTCTTAGCAATACGAAAATCATAGAATGGTTAAGCTCAACAGAACAATATTTTTTAGTTGCAAACAATAACATTCAGCAGTACACACAACCTAATATGCGTTCATAATGACAACCACTGCTAACTAACTTCAGGTACTCTACAGATAAGTAGAAGTGAAAATAGCCTCTGTTTAGTCTCGTTTATAATCCACTGGTAAAAAGTAGGAAATGCCAAGGAATAAATAAGAACCATGTGCTTAATATCACATTTTAATTTAATGGTCTACATCAATGACACATGAACACTGAATAACACATGACTGGTTGGTGCAACAAGGGGGCAGCTCCGCATCTACCTCTTTTTTCCACCATACATTAGACTGTGTGTCGTTGGTACAAAATAGAGGCAGATCCGGAGCTGCTCCCTTCTTTCACCAAACATATGTAAGGTACAAGTACAAAAACCATTGTAACTCACCTATAACTACTTGTATCTGCTTTTGTCTTGCACCAATCTACGTGCCAAATTTTTAACGTGCTGTAGATGCTGTTCCTTAATTTCGCCCAAATATGGAGCTGCTCCCTCCTTGCTGCAATGTCTTCATTTTATGTAATACGTATTTAAGTTTCATATTTGATTGTTTCCGTTAAAATTATATTTTAAAATCCGAACGCCAAGCAGGAATCGTTCGCAGTTCTCTATTAAGAGCTCTGCCTGATTAGAGCTGTCTTGCATTTTTTCGAGGCATGAGTACAAAGGAGTGATAAGAGCAACATTGACGAGTATTTCAAGTGCGCAATTGTCTGTCAATCCGAGCTACTCATTCTGTGTTGTGTTCTTACGTATTTTCCTATAACACTTTAAGCGGGAATTTCCTCATTTTATATCTCCGTCGTTTTTAAAAACATTCACTGCATACATGTGCGAAAACAGTCTAAGTATGATCTTTGAAAGAACTGTGCAATGGTAGTGCATGAAAGCATACTCTGCTTATTTATGTTTTCTTGTCTTATTTTTAGTTTTCTTTTGACAGTCATTTATTTTGCAATGGAGTATGTCCAAGCAAATAAATCCAGTCAAAACAGTCTATGTTAAAAATGTCTTGCTTACAGTGATAGTAAATTATTTTTGATAGTTATATTACGCAACGTGGGTTCACCCACAGAACTGGAAAGATAGTTTGTAAGACCGAAACTAATATTAACGAAAACCGGCCATGAAATATATTACGGATTCAAACCTGAAGTGTTACAAATTTATAAGAGGCCAATATAAGTTGCAAAACTTTTTTTTATCTTCCGCTGCTTCTATCATAACACCGAACAAATTACAAAGGAAGAAAACTTTTACAATCCCTATGCGAAATAGAAAAAACTGTAATTTTTATTCCCAGTCGTAGTACTTAAAGACCATTTATGTAAGGCTACAGCACATAACCACTATACAGTGAAATGTAGTGTTTACTGAAATTGGGTACTTTTAAGTTCTCTAATTATTCTTTATAAAGTAAGCAGAGTAATATTTTGACTACACCACGGAAAGTCAGAGAATGATGTTTTTAAACTGATATTACATAAAATTGTGAATGACATCAAATAAAACAGTGTCAAGCCATATGTCTGTAATATTTAACCATTTCAACAATCTATCATTTACGGCACTAACTAAAGTGCTAAATATGTACTTCATGAAGATATTTTAGTTTTTATGATTACATAGTTGCGTAATTGATCGCATTTCTGACGGGTGAAGTGTTGATCCTGAGATAAGCAAAGATTCTTTCGGCAATGACCAAGCAAGGATTTTATTTTTGAGGTTATCCTCCAATACCATTCTCAAACATATCACTTTTCAATCCTAATGTATGAGAACAGACATCTTAATAACAAATTACAAGTTAGTAAAACATAAGTGTATAATATGAGGGTAGATAATACAATAACGTTAAAAATTTTTAAATTATCAAGTGGTATGCTGCATATTATTTTAACATTCGCTACGTTTTGAGGCGTACTCAGGACCCAAGAAAAACTCACGTCCCTTTCAGTAACACTACTCTTGAAACTTTAACATATAAATAAGCTGTAGATACAGAAGGAAATGATTCGCTAGTTCAAATACCAACATGTTATGATACACTGCCCTGTATATATAACTCATTTATTGTGTTCAACAAAATGTCTACTGTTGTGTAAATACCGTTACATAAATGCAACCAAATGAGTTGCACACCGTTATCTTCAACTCCCTGAGTTGTGAGCTTTATCCTCCAAGGAGTTGTATTTCGCGAGCTGCAGAATCACACCTATGCATGGCGCCTGCGTCTTAGTGCGACTGCAGAACACGCCGAACATACCCGAACGGGACATTGAAATATTTTGGGCTCCACGAGTGCGCTCATTTCTTCTGAACAGCACAGTACATGCGGACAAAATTGGCACGATTGGCTGGAGCACATTTAATTTCTAACCACATTCGTTGCCTTAATGCAATGGTGACTCTTATATCTCCAGGCGTGTTCCCGGAAGAAACGCCAAGTTTTTGAGGTGGAGTAAATGAAATGTTCGCTTGAAGACACTTTACTTTCTATTTTGGTGCCAGAACCATTCTTCAAGTTGGGCTCGCAGGAAAATTTGGCTGAGCCTATGTTGTACACATTCTGCCACTGGAATGAATGTAGCATGTGTCTGTGTAATAATGCACTTTTCTGGTACGCGATTGGCGTTCAACCTTTTCACAAAAGTACGCGTAGTGATTGTGGATTGTTTTAAACAATTTCTTGTTCTATTTCTTCAATCCCTAGGTTACAGACATGACACAGACACAAAACATTTAAGCTTCTCGCAACGACGTGACCGTTTCCCTCTATCGCCTGCGCAGTGAAATAATAGTAGTGTGATAAAGCGGTTTACATTCCGGATATATGCGCTACGCTGGAATCACAATGGCGCGACATACACGACGCGACCAATAAATGATGTTAGCCAAACAGCACCGAGATTTCTATGACACCACACTTCCACCTCGACGCTCATTGGCTGACTTTTTTTGTTATTCGCGTTGCGGGCATTCGTGACGCTTTTGTCACTTCATGAAACGGCATTACATCCACTGCTGCATACGCACCAATAGAAAAGGACGTATACGAGTTGCGATTGATTTGCTCCAACAATGTAGATACAGCACTTGCTGTATATTCATCCTCCTTCTCTTCCCTTTCTTCTATATCTTTGCATCTTTGGCACACCAAAAGATCATGGAATATTTTAGCTGATATCGCCATTTTTAATATTTCTGTACCAGTTTCATCAGTAGCAAAAATAGTACTCACATTTTCATGGTTAGTCTTTAACACAGCTGTGTATACCAACAGTCCAAGAAGTGCTTTCATTTCAGTAGTGTGGCAATCTCTCAGTTCCGTCTTGTCTTCAATTTTGTATTTTCCTCGTGCTCCCCGAATTTTTACATTTGTCCATTTCACCATATCCGTTACCATATCAGTAAAAAATGTAATTCCACGCAGTGATCCAGTCAATTTCATTTGCTTTCTGCTGAGAACCTCGCAATCCTGGAAGTTTCGTAATGTTATAAGCAAATACTGTACCATTTATTTTGCTCTTATATCGACTACTTGAATTTATTCTTACATTAGAAAGCCTTACCGTTTTATTTTCAAAACATTCTTCGTTATATTCATCGCAACTTTCCTGAGAGTCAGTCTCATGTTCACTTTCTATAACATAGTCATTTTCCTATTGAGAGTATTCAATGCTTGAAATGTCACTGTATATCTCATTAAACCACTCTGTCGCTGCACGTGAAAAGTTTGGGTTATCTGTTCGTGTTTTTGAAACTTGAGACCGTTAAGACATCGTAATTTAGACCAAAAACTCCCATGCAAAAAATTATATCACTCTGGACAAAATCACCTTAATTGTGTGGTGGGGTCCCACGTGGCCAGTGGCACACGAAGCACAAAGAAGAACACAATTGTTTACCTGGCCACGTCGGGTGAGCATTCGGGAGCCATTGGTAGGAATATACTAAGAGGGTCAGCTGCTTCAGCGGAAACAGAGATAAGATAACAGAACACAAACATCTACCCTGCCCCAAGGGACCCCCCGACAGCAGTTATATATATATACTATCAATGCGCTCGCGGATTTACTCGCGTTTGTTCCATATAGCAGATAACACTGTATTTGCTTTAACTGAAAAACCTCTTTGTACACAAGGTGGGTAGTTCAGTCTTCAAGTGTGTAAGAATAACAAAACTGCTAGTCGAGTAAACTCTGCAGCAGGATGAGTAGCTATCTCAAGTTTGTCCCTGCCACTAACAGAGACTTCGCCTGGGCCTTATTTATAGTCACAGCAAAGTTGACGTTATGGGGTAATTACAGACACCTAAATGGAAGAGGGTAATTAAATGAAATACGCAGTTTAAGCTACGTGGTGTTAAGAGTGATTTCCCCTGAGCACGACCATGAGTGATAGTGCCCTTAATAACGTACTTATTATTTTTTTTTCAAAACCTTAACTTCAGGTTAAGTGCCATTAGGCAGTTTTGGCGGAATAACATTTTGCAGAAATAGAAACTTATTCGGTATCCCAGCCTTGAGATTAGAGAGAATGGTAAATGTGGGATGCCGCTATAGAGGAACTTTAGTGGATAGTGGACTGCATAGTAAATTTTTACCACTTTTGAATGACTTGATCAAAAATACACTTAATTAATCTGTCGTGCAGTTTTTTTTGTGTCAGAACGACAAACAGCTGCACCACATAACATCGAAATTATTCATAATTTCCTAGACTCATAGAGGTTGTACAACAACTCGTCTCGATAGAACTGTAGAACGAAACTCCTGTATCATTTATTTATCGTTTACCATACGTGCTTTTCGGATCATCCACTTTGAAAATTTACAAAACAAGGTTTTCTTCTTAATTTAATTATCTTATAAAGTAAAACCATGCATTACTTTTTAGGTACTTACGTAAGCATCATTCTAACGCAGCAAACACCACCTCAATATCCCTACTGATTAGATAAGTATCATCGGCTGATAGAAAACAAATACAAAAGTTATGCCTTTTCACCCCTTAAGGTGTCGAATTTCAAAAAATCTTGATTTCATACCTTACATATTTGTTTAAGTATCCAAGTGATGTGAAAATCACAACGATAGCTCGTTCAATCGAAGCAAAATCAATCATTAATTAAAAATCACATGTAACCCCTGTACAGTACTGAGAGTTCGAATTTTGAAAAATCTTAAAACCATTTTGCGGCCACTTACTCAATAATCATACTGAAGCAAAAATAAGCAGAATATCTGGATAGGTTCTATATATATATATATATATATATATATATATATATATATATATATATATATATATATATATATATATCGAAAATTTACACATTCAAGTTTTTTTTCACATCCTAAGAGACTGAAATTCGAAAAACATTTAAAGGACATTATAGATTAGGTATTTCACTGGTGTTTCTTGGACGTGAAAAGCACGACAATAGCCGATGGGTTCAAGAAATATTGAAGATTAATTGAAAACACATTTAAATACTTTTCATCCATTTTCACCTACTTAGGTGGGGAATATATAATATTCCTGAAATTGCTTTTCAGGTATTAAAGTAAGTACAAATCTTAAAAAAATTACATCGATACATAAATATAAATGTGATCGATATATATCGATTGTGAATAAACAACAATTTCACCCTTTTTTACCTTTTTAGGGCCGAATTCTGAAAATATTTTAAAATATAATTTTCAATAATTGCAAAAGCATAAATCTAGAGCAAGGAGCTCTTTTATATCTCGATTCGTTCGATGGATATGAAGGAATAATCGAAAACATATTTCATTTATTTTCATCACCTTAATTTTCTAATTTCGAAACGTTTTAGGGTCCAATCATAGTAATTTGTATATGTAACCAATTGAAGTAAAAATCATGACATTCAATTGTGTTTCAGTGATGTAGATGATTCATAAAAAACACATTTCGCACATTTCTGCTGCTTGGAGGTAAGAAGTTCAAAAAACTCTCAAAATTATTTCTGGGTATTTACGTAAGCAAAATGTTGATGTGAAAACCAAGTCTCTATGCCGAAGGATTTTATAGATATCGATAATTTTTCTTAAACACAATTAGGGACTATCCGCCCCTTAAATTCTGAATTTCTAAAAATCCTGAAATTGGCTCATATGCATTTTCATTCGAATTTATTGGTTTGTGGACATACATCATTGCTCACGCCAAATCTTATGCATTTTATGTGTGTCCCTTTAAAAAAAATCATAATGAGAGGCTGTCGTGTTCGAGCTCTATCTACGTTTCTTCGGAAATACATTTCACCCCTTTTTAACTCCTTAGAGGTCGAATTTCGAAAAAAAAAAAAAATCCCTCCTTAGTATTCGCCTACGACCTGAGAGGAAACCACACAACAATTTCACGGTTCTAGGTCCAGTGGTTGTCTACTTCTTCACCCGCGAACAGTTCTTGTTTCTCTTGTCCTCTGTCGTCGTTGCTACTTCCTAGTGTACACTCAATTTCACCAGCATTTACATCTTGCAAGTTTTCGCTCTTCTGTGCTGGAGTCATTTTATTTCTTAAAAAATGCATAAGATGAAAAAATGGCCAATCAATTCAATTCTGGGCAGCTCCTTCAGAACCAGACTTCTTGTTTCGTATTTTCCTCAACCCTTCCTGAAGCGGTCCTTCAAATTCATCAATTTTTGCTTAATTCTTCAGCAGCAAAGCAAAATGAAAGGGTTGAACACATAATTGTTGCAAAGGCTTTTCATGTTTCTACTGTCTGTCGATTCAGTTTTGCAAAGTTTATTCGTGCATTTATGATTAATTTTAATGTAGAAACATTACTATCTGTGTATGACTGAGGCAAATAAACGTTGTACTTTACAATTATATATCGTAAATAATTTCTTACGCAGGTCTGTGCATGTGATAACAGTCACACACACACACTATAGCAACATGTTCAAGTTAACATTTAAAAAATTAGTATATGATCAGACTCTAAAACCGATGCAACTTCTCCCACAATTTGTCTATTACACCTCGGTTGTATTTCTTGCAATTTTTCACTTACCACAAGGGTTTTCTGGCGTAAATTTCAATAACGAACTGCTCCAAATCGATTGTACTGCCGCTTTTGCCGCTCTCAAGAAACAAAATGATTTGTTTCTTCAATTGCCGCTACATGCTACTCCGCTCCGTGCCACTGTATGTCTCTACGCACCGTAAGGAATGTGCAGCCAGCGTAACTCATTCAACTCCACCGCTCTGAAAAAATCTGAACTGAGTGTTGCCTACTTCGACGAATGAAACCTCGACCATATGCTTTATATAATAAAATTTGTACTCAAAGTCCCAGCCGACTGACAAATAAGAGAAAAGATGCTAACATTATTTTACAAACCAATACAACTCATTCCAACCGTCACTACACAAGCTATATATATATATATATATATATATATATATATATATATATATATATATATATATATTCACAGGTATCTTGGTGAAGAGAGAAACCACATCAAAGCTGACTATGGATGTCGCTCGGTTGCACAGAAAGTTGTTGTGAAAGAAGCTCTCCAAGTCCTCCAAGAACACCTAGAAGATGACGACCATAGCAGAGAAATAGTGAAAATGACTGAACACTGTGTCTCGTCGACTTTCTTCTCATTCAGGGGACAAACATATGTGCAAAGAGAGGGAGCTGTCATGGGTTCTCCACTTTTCCCTCTCCTGGCTGACATCTTCATGGACAACTTCCAGAGAAAAGTTGTTGGTACCAGCAAATACAAACCGAAATGCTGGTACAGATATTTCGACGACACCTTTGTCATATCGAGCCATGGAATAGAGAAACTACCAAATTTCTTAGAACACCTAAATCATATCCACCCGAACATTTAATTTACTATGGAAATAGAAAAGGATGGAAAACTGTCATTCCTGGATGTCCTAGTCACAAGGAACGAAACCAACCACCTAAGACACAAGGTCTATCGAAAACCCACTCACACCGACAGGTGCCAGCTCACACCAACCACCATCACAGTAAAGGACAGTCATTTCTACATTAGTGAACAGAGCCAAGAACATCTGCGAGGAGGCCAACATTAAAGAAGAGATGATAAATTTTGAAATGCCCTTCTTCAAGCAAATGACTACTCCAAAACATAAATAAACAAAACCATGAAACCATCTCAAGGGAAGAAAAACACCAATAAACTTTCTCATAAGACTGTCATCCCGTATGTCAAGGGAATATCCGACCAGCTCAATCGCCTTTTCCGAAAGAACAACATCCACACTATATAGAAACCCAACAAGATTGGAAACACCCTGGCTTCAGTAAAATATAAGACTCAAGCAGAACAACTCGCAGGTGTGTACAGAATTCCCTGCTCTTGTACGAAAGTATACATTGGACAAACTAGAAGGAGAGTCATCACCAGGGTTAAAGAACACATCAGAGATTACAAACAGGAAAATATTCGGTCAGCCATAGCAGAACACTCAGTCGAAACCAAAGACAATATTGAATTTGACAAATATAAAACCATTGTCAACATCTCTAATTATAAGAAGAGATACGTCCGAGAGGCGATTGAAACTGCGAAGTTCCCAACCAACATCAACAGGGAAGATGGACACAAATTAAGCAATAGTTGGGCACCACTTTTCCATAGTCAAAAAACTCAGCTGGATCAAATGACCCAACAAGCCCCTTCATGATTGGCCAATCACCCCAGCCAATCAGGAGCGAAGACGACAGGGATTGGCCGAACACCTCAGCCAATCACAGCCTAGGAGGTCGCGGATTGGCCGACAGCCTTAACCAACCAGAGGACATCCAGGTACAGCCTACAGTATATAAAGGCAGAAGGACTTCGCAGAGGTTCAGAAGGAAATAATTACTGCGACTAGAAACTTCACCTTTTAAGATGGAAGCTGCAATGCTGTCCGAAACTTCGGGAAGAAATGCGACTTGACGCGGTTACAAATCGAAAGCCTAGACCCTGTAGTAAATACATTGTAATAGTGCCACAGCATATCAAGATACGATTTTGCATGAAATAAAGAAACGTTGCGCAACAATATTTTTAGGTTTTAAATGGGCTTGACTAATTCTATATGTCAGTCAGTCTTCTGGATGTTGGGTGAGTGAGAGATTTTTGGTCAGCGCTCAACATCGAGGTATTCGGCGCTGGTGAGGGATGACATTGGGTGAGTGTGGAGCAGCGCCTGTATGAAAGGAAGTGGGAAACTGGAGATCCCCGAGAAAACCTGCTGACCAGCGGCATCGTCTACCACGATCCCCACATGCTAAAACCCGTGTACCGAACTCGAATCGCCTTGGTGGGAAGCGAATGTTCTGACCATTCGGCCACCGCGTCCCCCACCCCTGAATGTAGGGGCGACTATCGCGCATAGACATGCCTGCTGTTTCTGCTCGAATGTAAGGTAGTTGAAATGTGGTGAGAGGTCACTTTAATGTGTAAGTATATGAGGTATGTGGAGAGGGTAACATATTGCACTCGCATAATGTGGAACCCAGGATTAAAAGCGAGGACGGCAAATGTGATATTAGTTAAAATATGTATAATGAATAGGTTGTTTAAATTCAACAAAATAATTTACTTTATATTTTAATGTTTTATAATTAAGTAAAGTAAACTAGCGAATAACTGTATTTCATAGATAGTGGGTTAGGCAATGATCATATGTAAGTAAGCCTTTTCAGTAGTGTGTAAAAATAGCAAAAGAAAAGAATTCCATAAAACAACTATTTGTAAAAAAAAATTATTGATTTCATGATGGCTAACAAACTTACTTTTCTATTGAGAAAGTGTGAAAAAGTTCCTGAAGCTTGAAGTTTATAGAGCAGTTTGAGGAGCCTGGCTGTTTTGTGAACTGAAAAATTTATATATATATATATATATATATATATATATATATATATATATATATATATATATATATATATATATATATATATATATATATATATATATATATATATATATATTTTTTTTTTATTTTTTTTTTTTTTTTTAGGAATTTGACATAAACAACATAATATATTTCTGAATGCGATGAGACAGTGGAAAACATTAATCAACGGGAAACTTCTAAAAATATGTACCGTTAGTGTTGCAGTATTAAAAAGTACAGAACAGTATAAAAAATTAAAATGAACACATTATAAACTATTGAAATATGGAAGTTATTTTAATACATTTGTTCAGTGTCATCCCTTAATCACAGATGCAAGGAAAATCATCATCTACCTGCTTTGAGACACCGAATGAGGTTTTGAAAATTCGAAGGACAAATAGGAAAATGCTGCGGGAAAAAATTTGAGGAAAGTTTAGGAAGTATCCTACTCATTAGAAGAAAGAACAGGAAAAAATTCACAAAAAGTAAAAATATTGTAGCAAGGTGTCAAGTTATAGCTCACGGCTCCCCAACCTGCACATTCATGTTCTGGTAGCCCCAAATTTCCCTGATAGTTATACTTATTAGAAAAAAATTTTCTGCAACGAGCTAGTAAGAACAAAATAACAAATTTTCTTTCAGATGATCTAACTCCCAAAACACGAACTATTTCCTCTTTTCTGCATATTGGTGCAAACGAAGCTATAGTTCTCAAATACTATCTGACTTACGAGAAAGAGAAAATATATTTTATGTTGGAGAATAGATCATCTGAAAGAAAATTTGTAATTTTGTTCTACATACAAACACACATAAATACACACACATACACACACACCAACACACACACCTACACACACACATATACACACACACACACACACATATATATATATATATATATATATACACATAATTTTAATCCGCTAATTGCTCATTAGATCAAACAATTGATATTATTTTTCTTCCGTATCATTTACCCTTCATAAATGTTACAAAGTCAATAGGAATTTCCAGTTGTGTTTCGGGGGTTTAATAAAATATGTTACATAATTATTTTTAGATAAACTTTTAAATTAGATATTCTTAAATGCAGTAAAAAGGAATATAAATTTTGAACATATGTTCTGCAACATCTGTATAGAGGAACAAAACCAAAATGAAAATTGTGTGAGGTAAACATTAATGAATAGCTCAGATGCAGTTTAAAAGGAAAATTTGCGTTACATTATATTTTCAACTATGTAGTTATTTTGAGTGACCATTTGTGTTTTATTCAGGTTCGAGATGGAGAGTTGACAAACAAAGGAGGCTTAATGACTTATCGTTACAAATTCAAGCCAAATTCTTTGGACAATGGAATTCATAACCCAGAGAACAAGTGCTACTGTCGAAATGGACGTTGCTTGAAAGAAGGACTTATAGATGTTACTGAATGTTATTACGGTATGTGTAAAAATGGTTTATGAGTTTATTATTACTAACATTTAACAAATGTCATTTTATACGTTACGTAGCGTCCTAAATTTAACTTGAATTTACAGGTTTTCCAATAGCAGTTTCGTATCCTCACTTTTACGAAGGAGATCCTTCGTTGATTCAAGAAGTCAATGGATGCAGTCCTGATCCTGAAAAACACGAAACATATTTTTACATCGAACCTGTAAGTAACGAATTCTTAAAGGTTGCCTGCGAGTTCAATCTTCCCTTTGAAATATATTAATATAAATTAAAACATATAACTTAAAGTAGAATGTTACATTTAATTAACCATGAAGATGTGACACATTACCAGAGTTCGGTCAAGAGAATGCTCCATTTTGGACGTGTTCGCAGATCCATGATGTGATGTGTTCGTGTATGTGTATATCCAAGGGGTGGTAATTTTGAACATTTCACGTAATGTTTGCCTACATCACTTAGCAGCACTGTATCAAACATGAATGACTATGCAATGTGTCACAGAATGGCCAAGGAATAAACATGTAACCTTATTGATGTAATGTCCTGCATTATGTGGAAACCTTTTCGAGCTACCCCTACGAGGGCAGAGCAAGCAAAAAGAAGCCTTGTACGGTAATTCTATGGGCTTCTTATCGATTTCCACATACGTCAATGCTGATGAACTATCGGTACATTGAGCAACATAAGTTTTGCAATCCTTTATTGTTCACAATAAGGTTTCCTTTAATGTTTCACATTATAGTGTCTGTACACCTGTGTCCATTACACAAAACATATTAAAATTACGGCGACGCCCCATTCGTACATTTAAAAAGAAAGACGTGCATTATTTTGTTAGGTTTTTTATTGCGGATCGGAAACTATGCCATGCATAGCAAACATATTTAAATGCCTTAAATTTCGCACTATAATTAATACTCTTTAATATTAAATTATACTTGTTGGATTTTACAGAGTTAGAACTTTTTGAACAAAAACCCATTCATTTTCCTTTCTCGAATACGGTGTTATGTACAGCAAAAAAAAATAAATAAATAAGATGGCTCTCTGGTAAACTTGTACGGTAGGTTACATGTTGTGGAATAAAACACAACGTTTGGATATTTGCGTTTCAAAGGATTCAGTGTGGTTTCTACCCATCCCTTTTCATGTGTTGGGTTTACATCCAAACCCACTTTTTTTTTTTGCACTGCACATCGTCATTTACGTATGCTCCTAGGTCTTGTGTTTTGCACCTAACATACACAGCATATAGCATAGGCAATAATGCGATCGTACGTATTTTGTTGTGTTCCTGTGTTCCTTGAATTCTCGATGGTGCACTTTCGACGTTACCTACATGTTTCTAACACATGATACCGTAATTAATCATTGGTTTAAGGAACTCTATCACTGTAGCTTCATTTGTGATTTAATTGTGAGTCCTAGAGTGTTGCAACAAGAAGAATTTTTTTTTTTTTTTTTGCTAAACAGGAAATATTATTCAATAAACCATTTTCAGATTTTCAAAAAAGCTGACAGTAAAATAGTTGTATACAATTATGGTAGCCACCTCTGCTATTCTCATAAGGGTGAAAGGTATCAATCAGCATTTGCTTTTAGTTTGCAGATCCCAACAGCATTAAGCAATGCTGTAAATATTATATTTTTGTGTCAATTAGTTTCTAATATTTTGGGAAAATACTGTTTTAAAATTCCATTTTCAGTGGCACATTACTAGCTCCCTTCATACTGCGTTTATTTGAAAAGTGCATAGCATGTTTTCGTCATAGTTTTTCGAGAGGAACATGGAAGTGGAGTTTGTACCCCTATTTAAGAAACATTTTGTATATTTACGAAATCTTGGACTGTGGCCGGGAAAAATACGCGTACTTTCGCTTTTCAGGACCCATTCTGCCAGATACGTGCTTCTTCTAAATCGCCAGGAAGTCTCTTCTATAACTTTTTCACTCCCTTATACGATCTATATACAAATACAATTACTGGGTTACTATCTTTACGACGATAATTCGTATTCAGTAACTGAATATGGAACAGCGACAGTCTTTCAAAAATCTAATGACTCTCTTTATGTAAGGATTCGGTTTCGGGTGTTGTTACAAGAGAAAGTTCATGAAAGTGGCAGACATTTTTAAGTTGCGTTCTACAACCCTCCTGCTTGAAAAAAAAATTTACGATTGAAAAGTTGCTCGAATGGAAACAGAAATACATTATTTTGTTTTCCCATTATATAAAATAATTTTCGTAAATTATACCGCTGTGTATATTAACGTTTACTGCCGACGCAAATGACAAATGGATACAAGACGCATGCTGCTATCTCTTGACCGGAATTATTAACGTAGTAACAGTGCTCCTATCTCTCGTTAGCACAGCACACTGTATATCTACTAGAGACGAGATGATGTTATAACTTTTAAAAAGGGAATCCTGTAGAAAGACAAACGGTATTTAAATTATTTAAATCTAAGTTTAAGTAATTGATAGTTCAAAACACGCAGTGAAATTAGAGAACATGTAGTTTAGTAAGATGTATGAATGTTTTTAGAGCACATTATACAGTGTTGTCAAGCATATTTAGGTTCTGGTAAATAGAGGTGCTAGAGAATATAATATATAGAGAGTCACGAGTGATTATCGTAATCGCCGTCGCTCTCAAAAGACAGTCACAGATGATAATATTTACCAGAGGTGAAGTTAGAGAACAGACCCCTTGGTGGATATCTAGATAAGCCCAGTTGATCAAATACGCAATGACAAGTTGTGAATATTTTAGGTTCGTAAGAGAACAAATGTTTCCTTTGTTTTTTATACTGAAGGATTGGCGTATTTTCCCATGCCAAATTGTGCGTTTATTATTTTCACAATCACATGTGGAATAATAAGGAAATCAGGATTAGGCGCTTCAAGTTTCAGAAGATTGGAGAATTCTGTAAACAGTGGGTAGCAGTTTTAATAACATTTAATATGATTAAGAATTGATTTTAATTTTTGTAAACTTATTGTTCCTCTTGCTAGTGTACTTAGGTACTAAAATATATTTTTCTGCATTTAAATTTTATCTGGAATTTGCTCTAAGTCCTTCCAGCACGACGATTGAACGAAATATAAATATGTTCATTTATAACCAGTTAATTGTTACACACAAAAAGTTTTCCATAATTACATCTATAAACTGAAGAATTGCCAAATACGTTCGTGTACACAACATACAGGTGGCGCATTCTAATTGCGGAAACTATTAGTATATGCGAAAAGGAGCTACTGGGACAGGGGAATGAGTGATCGGACGGGCGGATAAGCGTCGGCCATCTAGGATTACGTCATCGCCGCAATTTTGTTTTGCATGGCGGCCATCTTGGATGACGTCATACCAGTCAACTTTCAAAATTTTCCAAAATATCCCAACATTCAAACATTTCCAAAAATTTCCATAAAAATCCAAAAATCTTATATTGGATCAATCCTCCACCTTAGAATAATTTACCCGGCAATTTTCAACAGTCATTAGCTTACGCGTCCCTGGAGCGTGCATTATTGAAATTTTAAAATTTGCAGCCAAATAATCGACTTGGTCGATAACCCTTAGTTCGATTGATCTATTATCTTTAGTTCTAGAAATTACCACCAGGGAATGCTACTGTGAGCAGCCATCTTTGTTTCTATTTACCTGCTTGCATTCTACTACACCAGATAGCATATATGTTTAATGACGATGTGTAATGTACGATAGGCACGACTCTCGCCCTATTATCATCATTAATGAATCATTATTTAACATATCTAGTAGCAAAGTAGACAAGTATTGATGAGTATGTTATTTAACATATTTTATTTTCTATTTATTTTGTGATCAGTAAATATGTGTAATGACTGCATGCCTAGAGGTTTTGTTGTTTATTTCAATCATTTATTTACTTCAAATGGTTAATAATTTATTTTACACTATCTGCAATTTAGTGTAAACACTGTATGGTTGGTATGTAGAATTGATGGAGGGCTGTTGCATCTGATGCTCTTTAAGAAATAGTTATCACCAGCATATGAAATAATATCTCACAAACACACATTGTTAGATTAAAAACCAATTATATTAATTTAAGAATATATATACAGCGAAATAACATTGCTTCGCGAAAACTCTGAACATCAGCCTGCAAGTGTATACAGCTATTTTGCCGTTGCCTTCATTCAGCGAAGCCTCTGCACTGGAAGAGTCAACGCTACTGTTCTAAAATAATGTTGGCAGTTTTACAACGCAGAAACAAACATACCATTATATACAGAGCACAAACACAGAAAATTAAATAATACTGATATAAACGCCGAAACTTATAAACCACCAAGAAACCATATGCATTAAAACACACACACACACACACACACACACATATATATATATATATATATAAGAAACTAACTCTGAAGTCAATGTAGCCTACATTCGTAAGCAAAAACATATACAACACATAAAAGCTACATACATACAAAATTAATAACTATAAAAATTACTAAACCATAAAAAAGTAGCCTACTCGCTATGAACCTGACTACAAATGTACAAAATCTGAACAAGAGTTGAAGGGTAATATGGATATAATAGAAATAAATATGAATAACATTGCCAATATAAAGAATAAAGGTAAGTTAAAGCTAAAGTGCTGGGTTTGAGATCGTGGATCAATATCGCAGATGGAAAATAACTTATGCTGTGTGAAATAATAAGAAAGAATTTTAATAATGTAAAGTGTGTATAGGATAGGAACACTTTTTTTTTTTCTGAAATGAGTTAGGAGTACGGTAATTTACTTTGGTAGTTTTATTTATATTATGTATAGGATCAAAGAGATCAGTTGAAAATTGAACTACCATGTGTACAGTCCAGTTCTGTATGGTAAAACTACATTGGTAGTGATCAGGTCTAAAGGGCTTCGTTAATTATAGGTCTTATTTTGTTTGCGGAAAGGATTCGTTGAATTAAAATGTGTATGAGATATTGGGTTGAACATAACTGAGGTGACAGGCATATTTTTATATTCGATTGTTATTAGTGGGTTTGTGTAGGCTTTTGTAATTTTAGTTAATTAAGCTAAAGCTGGACTTGATTAGGTATGCATAGGGTAGAAAAATGTGGTGCATTTATATTTGTCGTGGTGTTGCTGTAGGATTCAAAATAATTTTTTGCTAAACATATTTCGTATTATCAGCCTAAGTACATGTACGTTTTTAAATTTTTTTTATTGGCTAGCTTTTAGTGAAGAATGAGAATGATATATTAGTGTGAAATGCAATTATCTGAAATAGCTAGACTGTAACACAAGCTGATGTTTTTTTTAAACCACTCTCGTAATTTCGGGTGGTATAAGTTATAATGGATTCACATATTTATGTGCAAGGTAAAAATGAATAGCAATTATATTCGAATAAAAACTACGGTAAGAATATTTCTACGTTTTTTGGTTGAACTATAAATAATTTGTTTCTACAAATACTAACGTAACTTTTTACGCGTTTTGTGTCAGACTATGATATGTATGTGTAAGGTAGAAAGTAATTTGTACTTAAGACGAGTAATGTAAAAATGCTTGTTCTGTTTATTAGTTAGACATCGTATTAATTATGCATTTAGGTTTGTATATATTATTTTAAGTATGATAACATTTAAGAAAGGTTAGGGTGAGTGAGAGGTTTGTTTCAGCGCTCAACATCGATGAATTTTAGCGAAAGACGAATGGTTAGGTTTAAGTAGGACTCTGATAGGAACTTGTAGTTAAAGAAATAAGTATCAGAGCTGGAATATACATGGAAGAAACTCCTGAAAGTATTAAATATTGAAGTTGGTTTATAATTTACATATTATGTATGAAAGGTAATGAAGAAAATATCTGAAGCTTTACCCGTAAAATTGTTTAACTCCCGCTTATGAGTTTAATTTAAGGGGACAAAATTGAATTTTCTGGTTTGTATGTCGAGACAAAATACAGAGACAAGTCACAGGGTCACTTTCATTTATCTCTCAAACGATACATGTTTGTGCTACCAAATATATGTGAAATGTATGAATAATCGTGAAAATAAAAAATTAAATGTGGTACAATCATGTAAACAACTCTGGATATAAGATAACAAGATTTAAAGTAAGGATAAAAGCAATGTTAAATATATTGGTAAGGATATGTAGAGCTGCAGTGGCTGCAGTCGGGTGAGTTGATATTTTATATTGAAGCGGTAACATCCCCTCCAGTGAAGGTGGAAAATATTCGCGCGTGTTTTTACTGCAAGAAGTTATACACGAAGAAAATATTCTTATGTCAGCATCAAGTTAAGTTGTTATTTAAAGAAATTGAGATGGTTATGTAGCAATTGTTTAGGTAATATCGATGGGAAAATGTTTTAACCCTACCAATGAAGATTTCTGCTGAAACTTCGAGAGAATCGATGTCAACACCTTCTAGACATCAGTGCAACTACTGCTACAAGAAATATATGCAAGCTCACCATATAAGAAGGCTTGGCATTTATAAATACGAGATGAACCCTTGTACAGCATATCGGTGTGATGAAGGTCATAAAGAGTATATTCTTATTGATAATTTAAATACGCTTTAAAACAAGTAAATATAAAGCTTATATCTTTACTGCACAGCAAAGTACGATTTTGGAGCAAACTTGTGACATAAATTAACCTAGCAGATAGAGTGCTTCTGGAATAAGTCGCAGCAACCACTTCTGAGCAACGTGCAAACTGGCTAGAATTTTTGTCATCGACGTTACGAAACCCATGTTGATTCTGTGACAAGACTTTCAGTAAAAGTTCACACTATAGGCAGTATGAGAGACGAAAAACATGTACGAAGAAAGATGGCTTGACTTATTTAACACTACGGTGTTACAAGTGTGGGTGCGAGTTCGGTTTGATACATCTATCAATCAAAAAAGAATCTGTTGAGATGTATACAACAGACATGATAATACGTTTGAAGCTATGGCTGTTTCAGTTGTACATGATAGTAGATAGGTAATGGTGGATCGGGAACAGGGGGCTGTGGCTGGTGGCCGGCCCGATTCGGGCACAGCGGCTGGCGGCTGTGGAGCAGTGGAGCAGCCGCCGCCATGTTGGATCAATCCGCAATCTTGTTTCCAGCCGCCATCTTGGATGATGTCACTCCGAAAAAATTCCAAAAAAAAATTCCGAAAAAAATTTTAAAAATTCTGCAATCTTGTATCCCATCGCCATCTTGGAGGTTTCTTCCGATTCTTCCGAAAATTGGTTGATTTCGCACATCATTCCAACCCCACATGCATTTAAAAAATAAATTTAATAAAAATCGATTTATATAAAGAAATTATATAAACTTTTTTTAATAAAAATTATATAGTTTAAAAACGCATCTGGTATGCTCGGCCATGCTCGATAACCTTCTACTCGACCTTGAAGATACTGCTAATACAGTCATCTTGTTGTTCCCGAGTTGTCTGCTAGGGACGCTGTGTCGTCGCCATATTCGAGTAATTGATTATTTAATCCTAGTGTTGTACTATATGTAAGGTTCACATGCTATGCAGTATACGTGTATACATAACTCCTAATATTTTTAATAACAAAAAATGTAAAATCAATCTATGTTATTTACTTTTTAATTTCTTGCACTCCATACCTAATCAATGTAATACCTAATATTTTTGTAATAACTAAAAATGTAAAATCAATCTATATTATTTATTATTCAATTTATTGCCCATCATACCCGATCACGTATTGATAAATTCAACCAATTAAAAATTTTAGTAATTTTGTAATGTTATGATCCATTCAATTATAACATGATCCTACATTTATCAAATATATACCCGATCGATTTCCGATAAATTCAGTAATTAATTATGATACTTAGTTGCGCAACTCCCAGACATGACGGACAGCACCCAACCTCTTCAGCATGGAACTGACTATAGTTTTGTACAACCATGCAGTTTTCTAATGTACCTTCCCCTATACCCCCTTCGCCACTCTTTCATAAGCACACATGTCAGAACCTGTCCCAGCTTATCTTGCTCCATAACATGACCTTGATCTGACATTGCACTTCGCCCTCTTTCCCTTCTCTTTCACCAGAACCGTTGCACGAGTTTGAAACTGTCCCAGCTCACTCCGTCCCTCCATCCTGCCCGCTCTTCCACCAAATTACTGTTGCACATGTCAGAACCTGTCCCAGCATCTCTTCCTGCATCACATGGACTTGAACTATCATTGCACTTCTCCCTCTATACCTACATCATTATCAGGCATGTCACAACTTGTCCCAGTTCCTCTTTCTGCATATACTGGAGTACAATTAGCTCCTCGAGCACAGCCTTCTCACTTTTGCTGGCCATCATTGTTCCTAAACATCATCTATAATTTTCCTTTCGTAACACACATTCCTTTACATATTTTATTCAACATAATATATACATAGTTTATGCATTCATAATAATGAGACTAAAAGGTACTAATCACAATCAACATTTTTTTACTTCGTTAATGAAGTGTAGTCTTCCAGTCGCACCATAAAAAACTAAGCTTTTGTACACTCATAAGCTTAATGTAATTGTATTACAATCGTGAACACAAAGTCCTCTTAGCAGAAGTGATGCCTACAACACAGCTACAGAAGCTGCTATTATCCTCGATGGTGAACCAGATTTAGACGAAGTAGTGACGAACATTGACGAAGCAGTGACGAACATTGACGAAGCAAAGACGAACATTGACGAAGCAGTGACGAACATTAACGAAGTGGTGCCGTACATTAACAAAGCAATGACGAACATTGACGAAGCAGTGACGAACATTGACTATTTAGTGACGAACATTAATGAAGTGGTGACGAACATTGACGAAGAGGTGAAGAATATTGGAGAAGCAGTGACGAACATTGACGAAGTGTTAACGAACGTAGACGATTGGATCGTCATCGTGGTCGAAGTGGGAGCGAACATCAGTGAACCATTCGTCGTCATGGTCAAAGTGATGGCGAACATCGGCGGATAGCTTGCAGTCATGGTCCAAGTGGAGAAAAAAACCCTGGACAACAGATCACGATCAATATCAATCAGTACACGGAATATTACAGATCACTATTCATATCATATTATACAATACTCAAGGACACTATCATTCCATATACTTTTTCAGGAAGCTATATGTTAACTCTTTATCTGTATACATATGTTCTTACAGTGCAGTGAGGTGCTCAATCACTTTCAGTTCAATCGTAGTCATTAATAATATACATCAATATTAGACCTCACTTTTAGACCTCAATTTAAGACCTCACATTTAGACCACACATTTAGACCTCATTTTTAGACCTCAATTTATGACCTCACATTTAGACCTCAATTTAAGACCTCACATTTAGACCACATTTTAAAACCTCTATTTAAGACCTCACATTTAGACCTTAATTTTAGATCTCAGTTTTAGACCTCAGTTTAAGACCTCACATTCAGTCCTGACTTTTAGACGTCACTTTTAGACCTCAATGTTAGACCTTACTTTTAGACCGCAATATTAGACCTAATTTTTATACCTCATTTTTATACCTCAATATTATGCCTCACTTTTAGACCGCAATATTAGACCTAATTTTTATACCTCATTTTTATACCTCAATATTATGCCTCACTTTTAGACCTTAATATTAGACCTCAATTTTAGACATAAATTTTAGACCTCAAATTAATACCAAAAATAAGACATAACCATTAAATGACACTATTGGGATAATTCACTCATCTTAGCTGTATGTATACACTTGTTCAGACATACATTCATTTATTTTAATATACTCTTTGCACACACTCGTAATCTCTATCCTCTTTCACCTCACAATTCTGTTACTCTAATCTAATGCAGTCTCTTTTATATACAGCTTTGTTTGTTACAAGCCAAAATCAAAATAAAAGTACATTTTCCCTCAAATATACTGTACATTTACACAGAATATCAAAAACACAATTTTTTTAAATATTGTTTAATGTGCTAAAAATTGTCAAATGGAAGGTTCTATGCCATAAATAATTATGTTTATAAATTTTATAAATTAGGTCTATTATTATATAAATTTCATGCATTAGTATGTCTCACATTGTGTACCTTGCCTAAATTTTAACAACGTAATTGTTTATGTTCGTACTTGATTTCAACTTTACATGCGCACCCCGCACACGACGTAAGTAATAAAGAAATACCCTTCCACCAATGAAAATCGTCTCTGTCACTATCCAATCCAAAATACTATTAAAGGTATGCAGTTCTACTAACCCACACTGAAATGACACATTACCAAATAAAAAATAAAATACTTAATTCCATAAATTTATACCATCATATCTCCATACATTATACTCCTGACAGTTAACATTCAATTACTTTAGATTTAATTCTTAATATTTCATAAAAAATATCACTCATATTGCACCAGTAGTACAACACTCCAGAACACGCAACCCTTATGATTTTTTGAAAATACTGTACTTAATTAATTCTACTTTACAGAATAGGTATAAAACAAGCTCAATAAGTTTAAAAATACGAAAATTGTATAGATAAATATGAAAGGAACTGATTTATTACAATCAATATTTCACAAAATTAACAATGATGAAGCTGTAGGTTTCAAAAAGTACGTGCTCAATAGATGATGTTTTGAAGGGTGTTCTGAATAATATCCTAAAGTATAGTACCTTGAATAGTATCCTGAAGAGTACACTGAATTGTATTCTGAAATAATATTCTAAAACAGTTTGCAGGCTATTCGCCAGTGTTCGCGAGCTGTTCGCCAATGTTAGTGACCACTTCGGCAGAGACAACAGTATCTTCGCTAATGACTGCTAGCACTTCTACTATGGTGACGAGACGTATGTTTGTCGGTTTTGGTGCAGTAGTCGAAGTGCGGATTTTCTCCCGAATGTCTATTTGTCCGCCAATTTGTGAAGTCACAGCTCAGGCCGTCATGTTAGATGACCTTGGCCTTTAACCTTTACCTTGACATTTGTGTCAAGGACACCAAAGGTGAAACTTCAAAAATTTCGAAAATTCCGAAAGTAAAAAACAACAGAAATCCAAAGAAATTTCCAAAAATTTTAAAAATTATGGAATTTATAAAAATGTATGAAATAAAAATCCTTAAGTAAAAAGTGCGAAAAATTAAATTAAAACTGTGAAAAAATTTATCAATAAGATTTAAGTTACCACTTTTTCGTATTTAAGTCACAATATTTTTTTTCCGGAAACCGCCATTGGGTTTTATCCGAGTCATCCGCAAATTGTTCGATTTTGCATTCCACATGAACTCCGCACTTGTTTCATAAATAAAATTAAATGTAAACTAATTTATATAAAACTAATACATAAAAAACCAACCATGAATATAATATATAGAGAAACTATTTAATTATAAAATTACCAACAAAAACAGACGAGCTCCAATGGCTCACTGCCCCCCCCCCAACCACTTTTTACGTGTATATATAGTCACCTCACCCCCTCCCCTATTATCCATATCCCTCCCCAACCTTACCCAGCAAGTATTTTAATTGGCTGTTAGTCATGTGTTGAATCCACCCTCTCCTGTCTGCGTTCTTTGCCCTATCTTATCCTTCGTTTAAACAATATTACTTATGTGGTAGTCTCTTAACCAGCATGACACCAATGTATTTTCAAAATGGCATCATGACCCCGAAAAGTAGTGTTCTTCGATTAAGGGTGCTCGGTACGGTATGCTAAACAGTGAGAAACATGTGTACTGTTATTGATCATTATTCAGAGAAAAAATCACGTTAAAGTATATCGTTTTCGGAAGTAGGTATCGTAAAGTCGTATAACTGTCCAAGACATTTGATATATATAAAAAACTTTTAACTTTTCAAAGAAAAAAAATCTGTAAAACAAGCCATTTTTTAATAATTTAGTTAATTGTAGTGGAGTAATGCAGCACGAATAACACATAAACCATGTCTTAGACTTGTACCTTACCATGCTCTATAGTATGTTGCAATCTGAACATTTCTAGAATAATTATTATCCTGTAAAATCATTAATTTAAATTAAATAATTTCAATTTTTCACCCGACGAAAACAAGACATCTACTAGTGGAGATATGTTGCTTCTATCCCCAGTACCTCGAGTGAACGCAGAGCAAGAGAGGATAAGGAGGTGACAACTCATGTTACCAAAACTGACAGGGATTATCTGCAGGGTCCGATCTATCAGCTAGAGACCGATTCTCACGAAAATGCCTTCAGTCGGGCGGTAAAGACGAGTGAGGTGTAATTTTATTCAGTTTTATTTATTTATTTAATTCTACTTATTTTTACATGTAGCGAAGCTACGACAATATTGTCTCTAAAAATTACAAA
>PNEQ01036312.1:53516-66462 GCA_003012365.1 Medauroidea extradentata | reverse complement strand
TTCAATAATACCTCCCAACAACACTGCGATCGAGTTTACTGTCCTACTGGCCGTTTCACGTCTACTTGCCTTAAATATTCTGTGAGTCAGACGTGAACCATTTATCTACAGCAGCAAAGGACACACCTACGAAACAAACACAATAGCAGAGGCCATAGAATAAGGAAGTAATATACAGCACGTAATTAACTTTACAGACAAAGATAAACTGGTTTTTGCTTACAATACACGTGGAGTGGCGCGAGAAACAATGTGAACACTAAGCACTACTATAAAAACAGCGGAGTGTAACTGTACGCACGGTGTTAAAAAACCGAAGAAAGAAGTATGAAACTAATATTGTATGGATCTATTAATTGAGATTTTATCCTAATCTTGTAGAGAAAACAAATTTATTTTATTTGTAGCCCACAGTACTGCTTAGTGCAGTGAGTTTATATATATATATATATATATATATATATATATATATATATATATATATATATATATATATATATATATACTCTACAGTTTTTCTTTGACAGTCAAAATAACGTTCGCACAAAGAAACTCTCTTGCCGTTATAATTTAGCAAAATATTTTTGGAATGCATAAAATACTGGCATTATTTTGATTTACCACTATGGTAAAACCGTGAACTGCTTTTCGACATTAAAGTACTGTAACCGGCAAACGTCTGCGCGTTCGAGTCCCCTCCTACTGTCAAGCCTGCAACTCGTCACGGACAGGTCCGTGGTAGTACGAGTACAGAACGGCCAGGCTGAATACGCGCGGGCCTAAAAACATTCGGTACTTGGGCTGCCAGATCGTATAGTTTGATACAAAATAGGTATTATTTGATTGTTTTTTATGTCGTCTTTGCATAGTGCCAAGTGTTGCGTAATGTTATACAAATAATTATTTTTAACAATTTGCGACTTACAAATGTCTGTGCATGAAAGATACCACAAAGAAAGTTTGTTTAACTAGTGCCACCTATCTGGTTGATTTGTAACCTGCATGGAATGTTTTTTTAAAGCAGTTCCTTATTTAATTTTGGTTTTACTGCGTTCACTGCTAGCAAACGGTTGCAACTTGACTTATTTGTAGGGCTAGGAAAAATTCGTGAGTTCAATCACTGCGTGCTAGAATCCAATGTCCTATGCATACTCAAGCCCCGTCTATTCGTTCATTATCTGCTGTCTGAATGAGTAGCAAGTAATGGACAAATGGTAGGACTTCTAGACAGGATACTAGATTCTAGCATGTTGGTCGTTGAACTCGCGAAATATTCCTAGCCCTACTTATTTGTGACTTTATCTCATTTAAGAAAAATAAGTCTAATTCGTACTTTACTTGTATCCTTTTGTCTCAATGCTTTGTATAATCATTAAAGATTTCGTATAATTTCAAGATCCCGGTTGTATTATGTAAAATATATTGCTGGCAGCACTAGTGGCTGATTTTTGAGAAACAGCTGATAAGACGGCCAGATCTGCGCGCTTTTCTTCCCCCCTTGCGGCGCTTCCCCCGTCTCCCTCGCAATAATGCATGCACAGACGTCTGCCGGCTACAGTACAACCTGGTTAAATTAGGTGATCTTGTGAACCTGGTCACTTCACTCAGGGAAATATTAGGTTACGTCTGCTTGTATATATAGTTACGTGTACAGTTTAGTCTACAATTCAGTGAACTCGCGAGTAATTCATCAGTGGATCTTAGTCATGGATGAAGACCGGAAAATGTAGCGGGTTCACCGACCTGTAGGCTAGCCTCCAAGAATATATGTTTATCGTTACTGACAACAGCTGTTCATTGGCTGCTCGCTGACACAGAGATGCCTCATGCGTGGGCGTGCATTTAGTTGCTTCGTTATTATTGGCTCGGCACCCTTCATTACGTGTCAAATAAGTAGTGACACAGAATATTTAGGAATACAGAAGTGAAATAGCCGGTAGGACGGCGAAGTCAAGTCACACACGCCAGGAACATGGCTTCCCTGGCCAGCAACATGGCGGAAACACCTAAGGCCAATCAGCGTTAAGGCGTGCTACCTTGCTAGTCGGCAGCCAGGCCAATAGTAAATCCTACTGTAACATGCAGGAGCCAAACAGACACGACGTTGGTATCAACAGCCTTGGGTAGCCAATAAGAGACGAAGTTCGCCCGCATGAAATAAGCCGCCACGTCATTTCACGTCTTTATTACTAGGGCTCGGAATATTTCGCGAGTTCAACGACCAACATGCTAGAATCTAGTATCCTGTCTAGAAGTCCTACCATTTGTCCATTACCTGCTACTCATTCAGACAGCAGACAATGAACGAATAGACGGGGCTTGAGTATGCATAGGACATTGGATTCTAGCATGCAGGTCATTGAACTCACGAATTTTTCCTAGTCCTATTTATTACTATTTGGTCTGAAGTAGTGACTTTAATTTATCGCGGCAAAATGTGACTGTTTGCTAGCCTTCAATATAACATGTCCATATATGACGCTCGTCTTTCGTTTATAGCCTGTCCCCATCTGCATGGTCCAATGATAACTTCGTTAGTGAATAGTCCCAATTTGTGTTTTGTCTATAAACAACTACATAGCCATACTCCAATCATGAAAGGCGTATGGCGCTACACTTTTTATTTTTTTGCAAAATAAGGTGGCACGACAGATTCTTGTGATTTTGCACTATCTCTACAAACATGTCTAGTTCAAGTGCGGGAGAGACACGAACTTACAATTGTTTAAGGCCAAGCTCTTTAGTTTCTATTGTTTTTTTGTGATAATTATTTTTTTAACGCCTAAACGAGAGCAGATATCAAAAATCTGTCTGGCAGTTTTGTTTAAAATGTTTTTGCTCTGATAGCTAATTGTTTCAATGCAAGAAATTATACGGTTTCGACTGAAATGTCAATTAACTAGAATTTCGTTAATTACATAATTAGTTAAAACCATAGTATTTACTGCCTTGAAAAAAAATCATCCAACATGGAGAGAAGACGGTTTTAAACTGCCAGACAGATGTTTGATTTCTGCTCTCGTTTAGGCGTAAAAGATTGAAGACCTCGGGGGTAAATAATTATAACCCACATTGTGAGACAGCCAATGTAAAAATGTATATTCTTAAGTTTAAAAGAAATACTTAATTACAAAATACGCTGGTAATTTATTTTAAAACATATAATAAATAATACATTTATGAAAAGCTTTTGTCCAGATTTGACATACTTTATTACACCTAAGCTGAAAACCACAGGAATGATGGTTGTCATTAATTTCTCACGAGGTCTTCAATTAATATCGCTAGAAAAGAAGAAACTAGAATTATAGCTCGTGCTCAAAAGAAAAGGCTAATTTTTCACGGTCTTAGTCATAGATGATGACGTCATCTGTAGCTTATGAGCCTTCTGTTCCATCGGGCCAAGACTAAGAGCTCGGGAGCTCTTTGTGTGTGCAAAGTATCGTCGCTCGCGTAGGCAGGTTTTGTGTGTGTGTGTGTGTGTGTGTGTGTGTGTGTGGGTGGGTAGGAAGGAAGAGGGAGGGGGAGGAAGCGGTGTCGACCGTGACACAGTGCCTCCCAGCGCTCTCGCCTGTCGGCGTGACGTCATGTCATTATCGACGTCCTTGGCGGGGCGAGGCGCCTCTGTCCCCAGCACCAGCACCGTTAGTTCGTTCACACGCCGCCCGCCGAGTTCACCCGTCCAGGAAAAATTGCGAGCGTGATCTCAGTACGTCTTCCTGCTCAAGATTTTACTTAACTATGCGAGGGCACGATCAGATTTACTATACTGTCTATACTGATATTGCATCTTCGGTTATTATTAGATACCTGAAAAATTCGCTAGTTCGCTTATCTGTAGGCTAGCCTCCAAGAATATCCGTGTAATCGAGCAGACAACAACTGTTCATTAGCTGCTCGATTACTAGAGGCGCGAGTATTTCGCGTATTAATCTGGCAACAACGTAGACTTCTCAGACCTATACACACGCTGACCGAAGTCAAATATCCATAGGCTTCGAACCGTAACAGGTGTTACCACCACGACTTGTTTCCTTATTTGTCACTGGCTTGCAGTCGTCAAAGATGTGTTAAAACAGGTGTCGTCTAATCACAGGAGTAGTAAAGTATACAATATTGGCATTCAACCTGACCTAGAATCAATACGCGAAATAATATTGGCTCTATCGATTACACAGTGAAACCACATGAATTGGCCTCAATTTTCTTGCTTCTTTATTACTGGTCCAGTCAAACAAACCAAGAGTCAGATAAACCAAGAGCCAAATTATAAAGTGACACGTATACTTGTAGTTGCTATAGGCTGTTCGGGATAAAGTGAGCACTTAAGAAAACCCTGCTTAAGTTCTATTTTCAGCCAGTTCGTACCTTTCCGCGCGTAACGGTCAAGGACGGGAAGTGTCTAGCGGCCTATCTGGACACGTCACTTGATGTTTGCGCGCGTAAGATAAATTGTGTAGTCGGTACGTACGTATATTGTTTGATAAAAAGAAAGTTAATTAATTATATAAAATACAATTTCGTCCACTTCGGTATATTTTGTTTCAGTATTGTTGTATTTAAATATAAAAACACACGGAACTATCTTGCGTAATTGCGCTGCCAACCATACAAGTAGTAAGGGGACTTTAGTTTTAATTCTGAATTATATGCAGTTACTGTTAGTGATATTTTTCAAACGAAAATTTTGTAGTGCTCACTTTATCCCGAACGACCTATAGAATTGTAGCATGTGTCAAAAAAAGGCGAATTTTTAAGGTCACTAGTTGTTATACATAGGGGCCTGAAATTTTCGTGGTCAGTGGTAGGTAGAGACCAGAAGTTTTCGCGAAAATATTTTAGTACCACTTTTTTTTCAGTGCCTTATGTGCACACGTGCAGCTCTGAATCATGGTTTAAGATTGGATGTTTTTTAACTCTGTGTCTTGGCGTTCCGTGCCCACAAATCACAGCCGTGTGGGGTGACAGTAACCTGGCTATGATTGACACAATCAAATGAGAGACGTTTATGCATAATTTCACACAGCTAATAATCATGAATTAGAGCTGCAGGTGCGCACGTAAGGCACTGAAACAAAGTAGCGAAAAATATTTTCGCGAAATCTTCCAGTCTCTAGTAATAAGTAGAGAGGAAATTTTCGCGAAAAAATTTGTGCACCAATTTTTTAATGCCTTCTGTACACATCTGCACCTCTACATCATGGTTATTGTCAGGAGACATTTCCCATTTGACTGTGCCAATCAGAACAAGGTAACTTCAACACTCTGTGATTTGCTGGTAGGACCCCAAGACTCTGAGAGTTAAAAATCATCAAATCACTGACTATTAAGTAGAGCTGCAGGTGTGAACATAAGGCACTGAAACAGACTGGTGCAAAAATCTTTCGCGAAAATGTCCTGTCTCTAGTGATAGGATGTTGTTAAGTCTCAGTGTATTGGGACTCTACCCGCAAATCACAGACTTATGGTGTCGCAGTTACCTTGTTCTAATTGGCACAGTTAAATGAGAGATGCCTCTGCGCAAATGCATATTGTCAATGCTAATGACCATGGAGTAGATCTGCAAATGTGTATGAAAGGCATTGAAACAAGCTGGAGGCAAGCATCGTTTCGAGAAAATTTCCGGACTAACTATACTGTATTGGAAGACGATGAGTGCGAAGGACGGTGTTAAGGGCGTGTCTACGTGTAAACTCTAACGGGAACAAAGATATGGGTTTATATGTAAAATAATGTTATGAGGCGCTTACCCACATTTCCCGTTATTACAACTTCCGTACAAATTAAACTGTTCCTGCATTCAAATGAGAAAAATTTGCTGAAGGAATAAAACCGCGGAGAAAACAATATGTAAGTAGGTTGGTGCTTTCGAGTGTTTATTTGAGAATGTTCATAGTTTTCAGGGTATTGAAAAAACAGCCTGATTATTACTTATCATATGGGTATACATATTTACAGCAATTTTATACAGTAAAGTACATAAGGCATATGCAAGGGTGCTGGTCTTAATTGGCCTTAAAGGGTTATGTCGAGAGAGTTTGTCCATTCCAATGCTGCTGAAGAGGCATTGATGACATCCTTCCATTCATTATTGGAAGGTCTCTTGGGGCATTCCTCTGCATTGTGATTTGTGGTCTGTTCGGAAGTTTCACAGTCACACAATGGATGGTTTGAGTCCACATTTATACATGAAAGACTTAGTTTTTCCATGTCCACATCGGATTCTGTTCAGTTGACACCATATCCTAGGTCGTTACAATCTTGATATAAGTGTAGGGTCTTCGAGGCCGCGATGACATACATCGTTGTTTTTCCACATCTTTAATCTTAATTGGTTGTATCTCACGAGCAGTACAGAATGGTTTCCTTGAGTTGAGACGTATTCTGGGTGGACTGAGCGCAAGGTAGAGGTGTTGATGTCAAGAAGTCTGTTATGATTCTCATGGCATCGTTCAATTGAACAGCCATCTTAAGGACATGCACACTCTGGTACCATTCTGGTGCGCAATATTTAGCCTCAGAATATGCAAGAGATAAGGCTGCAGTACGGGAGTGTCATGTTGAGGTCTCCAAGAAGTTTCCGAAGAATGTTGCTCCTAGTCTTCAGTTTTTCTGCAAGTGACGTGAGGTGAGTGATAATGAACGATCCAGTGTGATTCCGCGATACTTGGGGTGAGGGTTCTTCTTAACAGTTTTGTTACAGAAGGTGACTTTTAGAGGTTGGTTTGCTAGGCGGTTTTTGAGGTGGAATGCTTTCACTTCAGTTTTTGTAGGATTTTGACACAGTCGCCAATTTCTGTAGTAATCACCAAGCACTCTCAGGTCTTGTGTGACTACGTTTTCTCCATTCTCTAGATGCTTTCTTTGAAATGAAATGGCAGTATTATCTGAATAGCAGAAATTCCTGGATACAGATTTGGCATATCACTTACATAGGTAGGTTTGTTTAACACATAGATGAGCCAACACAGATCCTTGTGATAGACCATTCTTGATTGTATATGACTTGCTCATCTTGTCATGAAGACAGACTCGGAAATATCGGGTTTCCAACATTATGGACTGCAGTGTCATTAGTTTTAAGCATAGTATAGTGTGCTTTAGCTCAACCGAGATAGACAAGACAATCAGTGGTAGTACAACTGTAGGATCGACAGGAGACTAACCCGTCCTAATTCATTACAACATGAAAATCACTATCCTTGCTCACACCATGTCTCCTAGGCGTCTTTAGGTTGCAGGATGCCGGCCACTTCTTGAATATTTTTGTAAGAATCGGCCTTCATACGATAAACTCAACAATTAATATTCATGATTATTAATTAATGATTTGTTTAAGTCGTAGTTTGTGGGAGTTTCACATTTTAACTTTTGTTTTCCGAACACCTTATCTTTTCTTACCCCGTTTGTTTTCAAGATCAGCAGGCGTACTTTAGCTATCTAATTAACTTGCAACAAAGAGAATGCCGTGATATGTTCAAACTCTTCGCCGAGTTGGGAATGAGTTATAACCAGTGTAAGAGAGTTGTTTTCTTCCCTCTACCACATCATTTTCGATTTTTCTCGTCCCTCTGGTACGTGGATTAAAGTCTGTTTCCTGGCACACACAGTCGCGGCTCTCTGTCTTCTCCACGCCCTTCTTCTCTCTTCCTATTCCTCTCTTCTCCAGTTCCAAGCAGCGGCGTATTCCTTACCAAGCGGCTTTCGGGCGCAGCGGTGCGACTGAACGCGACGATGGAAACGCACGTTAATTGCAGCGCCTTCCCTTCTCGGGCTCCTAAAACAACGAAAACAACTGCAATTAAGTGGCGGGCGACGGAGTACCCGTGTTGGAACAAGACGCACTTGTCGCTGTTTTCGTGCAAGCCACGCCACCCGACAAACAACCTGTTTTTTTTCTTCCTACGTGTTGTTAGAGTTTAAAAATTATCCGGTTACTCCGCTCAACAGTTGACAGGCTCCCTAAACCCATAATTTATTTACAGATAGCGTAACCATGTAGTTGTGATAACCTACTAGTTTTTGACGAATCAACAGACACCAAACATCACATTGAAACCTGTGAACCACGTATGTCAATGTTTTGTTTTATACTGTTTGCTGTAGCTGCTTAAAAAACACAGTATAAAATGTTGCATTTATTGTGCCTGGTAGCTGACAAATATGTTTTATGTCAACTGGAAAAGAAGAGATTGTGTGTGTACACACATTCACACACATGCCATTATATAGGATGTCCACTATAAACAGAGCTTTCGCCAAAACTTGTAATAAATAACAAAAATATTTTATTGGTACCATATGTTAAGTTTTGAGAAAAGTGAGACGTTTACACTGGTTTTTAGTCACATGGAAGTTTTCTCATTAAAAACAGTTGTGATGGCTGCAAAACCGCCGAAAGGAAAAATTAAACGGTGCTCACTTCATCGTGAAAAGCCTATATATGGTTTTATGTAGCGCAGTTATGCTCGGAAAGTCGTGAGATAATAGCAGCTACGGAAATAAACGTAAGCTCCAAACCAGTATATTACCCGGATTGGTGTTTGAAAGAGTGTCTGTAAGGTGCTGGGATGGAACCACCGAACCCAGTTTCGCCACATGAGCGATGTGCAGTACCGATGGCTACCGAGAACCCGCGAATTAAGTTGCAGGCGTCCATCATCCGCGGCGAGATTTCCTGTGATCGTTCCTCACGAGTTTCGTTCACATGACACTTTTAATCACCAAACCAAATATAGTAAATAAACTTTATTCGCAACACACCAAACATGTTAGGTAGAACCTGGCAATCCTTCTACGACATTGCCAGTTGTGCGCTGACATCTCAGGCCGCCTCATTAAGCAACTATGTAACACAATCTGTGAACATTAATACCGTACCAATGACTGTTTTAAGACCAGTATATCTGTAATGTACAACTTTGTGTTCAAATTTTGTTAATGATGTGTAATAATTATTATTGATATTATTTTACAGCTGCTACTCGGCGAATGTGTGATAGTTGACACAACTTACACGACCTACATGCCAACTTAACAAAATAAATATGCGTAGCACTGCGCCAGTGTATTAGTCAAACCGCCTAGCATACGTTACACAGGTTGCATAGCGACAGGCGTTATTAACTAACATTTGCCAAGCGTAGAGAATGAATTTCAACGAGAACCAATGTCCTTAGAGCGTCACATAAAGGCGATCTCTTTTTTCTATCAACATTTTCTGTCTTAATCTATCATAAAATGTTGGCTATAATGCACAGTAACCACTTTTCGAACAATTACAATTACGTATCTGCCGATGTTATTAATGTTATAGGGGGATTATTTTACAATATGCAAACAAATACTTTCAGCAACTTCGTTCACATAAACATTTTACGAAAAGTTGGTCATTAACGTCAAGAACACTCTGATTTTTGTACGTGAAATCATTCCCGAGCCTCGTACTTTAAGGGTGCGTACCGCCCTTGATAATAACTTTAAGCCATAAGTGTCTGTATGTCTTCGTTATATTTTGTGACCAGGAATCACCTCCAACAAGGTGTCGGTATAATTAAGACTCAACCTGTATAGGGACTGGAAATTGTCACGGGTTCAGTAATCTGTAGAAAAACCGTCTTTCGCAGCATATCGTGGCCTTCTATGTGCTTGTGTTTTCCGAGGCCAGTGACATTCCCTAATTTGCGGGGATCTAGAACATATGGAGCAGGGAAAGACACTGCAATTGGAGACGTTAAAGCGCTATTAAAACTTTACGCCTTGGTATGGTTGGTATACCTGTATACTATACTTCACTGTTCTATATATATTCTCAAGTCTTAGCTACAATTTAATTTGTTAGTGTTCCAGTGCGTAGCGAGTTTCACCCTGGCCCTGGTAGCACAAGACTCTTTCTGCTGCCTTGCAGGATTGTTTGTTGGGCCGCAATATTTCACGTAATACCAATGGGTAGAGGTGCGTGAGTTTCGCGGATATTTTCTGGGTTATGTTGAACAATGAGGTTGTATACTTTATACGTCTATGATTAGTTGACGGCTGTTTGAACACGTCTTCGAGGATTGCAAGCCAATTATATATAAAGGAAGTACTCTCGTAACAAAGGAAAGGAAATGTTCGTGGGTTCATTGGCCGAAGTGTTAGAATCCACTGCCGTATAAATAATCAAGCTTCGTCTGTTCGTTATTGTCTGTTGATCCAGTAAGTAGCGGCTAATGTACAAATGGTAGGGGCTGAGTATACACAGGGCAGTTGATGCTGCCGTGAAATATTCCTTTCCCTACCTATCACTTGTGTGCGGTAAGATGCTAAAATCAATAATCTGTCGCTAGAAACCGTAAAAAATCGCGGGTTCACTGATCTGTAGGCTAGCCTCCAAGGATATAAGTGAACTCAAGCATACCGCAGCTGTCAATTAGCTGCTCTCTTCCACAGTGAAATGGGCATGCGTTTAGTTACATTTTTGTTGTTGGCTCAGCGACTTTCGGAAGGAGTCAAGTACGTGACGGGCCAATCGCGAAACTGACACGAACGTACAGTTGCTGGAATTATATAGCTTGTGCCTAGAAGAAAACGCGAATTTTTCAGGTCTCTATCTATTGCTAGAGGCAGTGATTTTTTGTGGAAAGAAATTTGTAACATTTTATTTCAGTGCCTTACGTGCACATCAGCATCTCTTCTTAATGATCAGTGATTGGAGGTTTTTAACACTCGGCGTATTGGGGTTCCATCAACCAATCACAAACGCATGGTGTCGCAGTAACCTTGTTCTGATTGGCACAGTCAAATGGGCGATGCCTCAGCGCTAATACATTCTGGCAATAACCATGAAGCAGAGCTGCAGATGTTCACGTAAGGCATTGAAACAAATTGTTGGAAATTCTTTTCACCAGAAATCACTGGTTCCATCTACTGCAGGCAGCGCACGTGAAAGACTGTGAAGTCTAGGATGCTACGAGGCGAATCCGCGAAATGTACACACCATTGCACCACTTTGTTTCAGGGACTTTAGTGTACACCTACAACTCTGGTTCGTGGTCAGTGATTAGTATAGACACTGATAAGTCGCGGGAAAAGTTGATGGTTTGCTAGGCTTCAACCAGGGCCGGATTTACCACTAGGCCCACTAGGCCCGGGCCTAGGGCGCAACTGTCACGAGGGTGCACTTTTATCAAGGAGAACATGTGAGAAATTTTCCGTCGTTATTTTTTAAAAGTGCCAATATGGCGACGAGTAAAAAAATAAATGGCTTTACGCTTGACATTGTTAACTTATGCTGTCTCTATTAGTTTTATCTGCTCTATAGACTGTGTTTCAATTAAGCTTAATTATTATTGTGTTATTACTATTATTATACATAGCGAGAGGAAAGAGTACAGTAATTTTAAATAATGTAGTGCTGAAAACGGGGAAGGACGCCAGTTGTAAAGGAAAGCTGGAAAATACAGGCTGCGGGAGCGCTTAGACTGACGGGCCTAGGGCGCATCCAGCCCTGGCTCCAATATGCTATTTATAACACGGAAGGTTTTTCACCTATGTTGGCGGTAGTTTATGTGAAGCACTGTGTTTCTCTGCAAGACACCCAATTAGAACTGTACAGTTGTAACACAGAACGTATGTGATTTGCAAGAAAACTGTTCACACGAGTCACGATTGAGATACATACTACAATTTATTGGAGACTATGTTAAATATTTTCGCGATTTTCCAGTATCTCTAGTGATTATATGTTTTTGACTCCCAGCGTCGTACCCGCTAACCACTGCTGCGTGGTCTCGTGGTGTCCCTCTTCTGATTCACGCAGTCAGATAAGTGACGCGTCTACATAAAGACACGCAATAAAAACACACGAAGAAGGGCTGCAGAAATGCACATAAGGGAATAAAACAAAGTGTTGCAATAATTTTTTCGCGATGATCAGGGGTTCCTACCAATTGATAAAGAAAACTATATGCACACTGGTTGAACGTCTGTTTAATTCTGAAATTCTGAAAGCGAAATACCTCGGGTTTCTACTATTAAAGTGCGTACATGGGGGGAAATGTTCGACAATGTTATTGTATTTTCAGTTTTTGAGCCAAAACCTTTATTCATATTGTATTATCAAAATTTTCCCTTCGACAAAGCGTAGGATATATTCTTGGTAAACTGTTTAGCATAAATAATAATGGAATCTTTCATTACCTTCTCGTGCAGAATCATTCCAAGAGAATTCTTGAAAGTTAACCTACAATTGAGGCACCAGGCGCAGTTTTGGATTAACTAATTCTTTTGTATTATTATTTTTTTTAATTCTGCGAAGGGAACAGTGAAATTTGCTACTATAGCGTGAATTCTATCCACCTTGTGCTACAGTATAAGTATGACAGTTGAACTTATAAACGTACGTTTAGGCTGCAATCAGTCTAGCAAATTAAGCATATAAAACCAATTGTTTGACCGGTTGTGGTCTAAATATACGTTAAGGGGGCGATTCACTGAAAATTGCAATAAAAATTTATTTCGACGAGATATGGTTTGTTTTGTAGGCATATGTTTTACTGTAACGAACATTTTTTACCTTCCGTAGTTTTTGTATTATACCATATTAAAGTCTAAATTAACAAAATGGTATTTATGCATGAATGTATGACATGTATAAAAACTACATTATTTTTTTTTAAATTACGTATTTTTTATTTTAAATTCATAATAAAAAAGTCAATGAGTAGAGACACTGGTAAATCGCGGGAAAAGTTGATTGTTTGCTATGCTCCAACACGCTATGTATATCACTGAAGGTTTTGCACCTATATTGGCTGTTGTTTATTTGATGCACTGTGTCCCTCTTCAACAGACCCAATTAGAACTGTACAGTTTTAACACAGAACGTGTGTGATTTGTTAGAAAACTGTTCACACGTGACACGATTGAGATACTAAAGTTTATTGGAGACTATGCCAATTATTTT